>WOXC01008620.1:0-195503 GCA_011680675.1 Gymnobelideus leadbeateri | reverse complement strand
TATTTTTGATACTCATAATTTGGTTTTCTTCTTTCTTTTTTTTATCATATTGACTAAGGGTCTATCAATTTTGTTGATTTTTTTCATAAAACCAGCTCTTGGTTTTATTTATTAATTCAATGGTTTTCTTAATTTCAATTTTATTAATCTCACCTTTGGTTTTCAGTATTTCTAATTTAGTACTAAATTGGGGATTTTCAATTTGTTCTTTTTCTAGCTTTTTCAATTGTATGTCCAATTCACTGACCTCCCTTCTCTCTGCTTTAATTAAGTATGCACTCAGGGATATAAAACTTCCCCTGAGAACTGCCTTTAGTGCATCCCACAAATTTTGGTATGTTGTTTCATTATTATCATTCCCTTGAATGAAATTATTGATTGTTTCTATAATTTCTTCTTTGACCCACCAATTTTTTAGGATTAAATTGTTTAGTTTCCAATTAGTTTTTAGTCTATCTTTCCATGGCCCTTTATTGCATATAATTTTTGTTGCATCATGATCTGAGAATGATGCGCTTACTATTTCTGCCTTTCTGCACTGGATTGTGAGGTTTTTATGCCCTAGTACATGGTCTATTTTTGAGTATGTACCATGCACTGCTGAAAACAAAGTAAATTCCTTTTTATCCCCATTCAGTTTTCTCCAGAGATCCATCATATCTAGTCTCTCTAAGATTCTATTCACCTCCTTAACTTCTTTCTTGTTTATTTTGAGGTTAGATTTATCGAGTTCAGAGAGGGGAGATTAAGGTCCCCCACTAGTATAGTTTTGCTATCTATTTCTTCCTCTAATTCCTTTAACTTCTCCTCTAGGAATTTGGATGCTATACCACTTGGTGCATATATATTAAGTAGTGATGTTGCTTCATTCTCAATGGTGCCTTTTAGTAGGATATAGTTTCCTTCCTTATCTCTTTTAATTAGATCTATTTTTGCTTTTGCTTTATCTGAGATAAGTATTGCTACCCCTGCTTTTTTTACTTTAGCTGAGGCATAATACATTTTACTCCAACCTTTTACCTTTACCCTGTGGGTATCCCTTTGTTTCTAATGTGTTTCTTGAAGACAGCACATTGTAGGATTATGGTTTTTAATCCATTCTGCTATCTGCCTCTGTTTTATGGGAGAGTTCATCCCATTCACATTCACAGTAATGATGACTATCTGTCTCTTCCCTTCCATCCTATTCCCTCCCCTGTTTATGTTTTTGTTTATTCCTTCTCCCTTCCCCTCCTTGAAGTTTTCCCATAGAGTATCTTAAGAAGGATTTTAAAAACCAAATAAGAGAAGTGAAAGAAAATTTAGAAGAGAAATGAGAAGTATAAAATTCTTCTTGAACTCCTCTTAAAACGTCTTGTGGGCATATGATCAGTTCAAATTCCAGTTTGAAGTTTGCATGTATATATGTTGACAATATTGTTCTCAGTGTGTTTTGATCTTCCTTGCCCCTACAATAAGTCTTTGTGGTCAGTATTCATTTCTGCTTTTTTGATTATTTTGGCCTATTTCCCAGCTTTTAAAATTGATCTATCTGGCTGAAGCATAAGAGACACTATCCTAAATTTCATGTCCTGGGTCCTCAGGTGCTGGCAGCTTGAGACTTCACGGTTCTGTCAGCTCACCTGATGCTAAATCAGGGTCCTAGTGCTCGTGTCTGGTGCATGCTGGAGCCACAGGGAATTTTGCTGTGTTTCCTTAGGGCTACACTGAATCACATGGAAGTCTTGCCACTGGAGGATGCCTGCCAAACACAGAGCTGAAAAATGGGGTGGGGGTGGAAGTTGGCTGCTAGAGGATGCCTGTCCACCTTGGTCTGTACTTAATCATGGGAAAGTTTGGCTACTAAGAGATGCCTACCTGCCCAGGGTTGCTATGAACAAAAATGGGAGGGTCAGCTGCTAGAGTATGCCTGCCTGTCTGTGGTTGTGCTAGTGTACATGGTAGTTCTCCAAGCTGGAGAATGCTAGTTCCCTTGTTTATGCTAAGGCACATGTAGGGTCCTGGTGTTAGCATTCACCTGCTCTACCACCCTGGAACTCAGGATCTCCCAGTGGTATGCTGAGATGGGACTTGCTGCTGCCTTTTAGAGTTGCCTCCTACACTGGATTGCACTCCCCTTTTACCTGAGTGAAATGGACCTTTCTTGGAAATCTTCCAAGTTTTCTATCATTCTGCTGTCTCTCCTGTTCCATAATTTTCCTGGGGCATTATTTTATGGGTAGAGGTCAAAAAGGGAGAGTGAGAGCAACTTACTATTTACTCTCCAATCTTGGCCCTTGCAAACCCAAGTTCTTAAGCATGCACCTTGCTACAGAATCGATACTTCTGGCAAAGCTACTGGTTTGTTTCTTTTTTTTAAATATTGATAACTTTGCTATATTACTTCATTTCTCAATGTAACCTTTCTCTCCTTGCCTATGCAAGTCATCCTTGCAACAAATACTCATTGATTTCTTTCAGAAAGAAGTATTAACTGGATACATGTCTTTGAGACTTGAATGCAAATTCAAATTCTAATATTTTTTTTCTGTGAAAATATTTATATTTGAATTAAAATTCTCAATTAAACAATAGTTAAAATTAAGAATATAAATGTATACCAGACAATTGAAAACTCTGCTAGTTATTCATTCCTGCTCAAAATACCTAGATTTGGTCTTTACTTTTACAAGTGAACATCTTTTCTCTACCTTTGTTTCCTTCCTAATTTTGTTCCCCTTTGAAATGCATGGATTGTATTATATTCCAACACATTTAATTTTATTTGAGAATAGGAGGGGATTCATTTAATGGTTCCCATTCTTCTTTGAAAAACACTTTGTGAATCTCAGGCTGAATTTTATAAAGGTCTATTTTATGTCACCCGTTCTAATTCAGAGAACATCTTCGTTCATGGAGAACACAAAAGGAAAATAAGAAGTTGAGTGGTTTTATATCCTCTCTTTCATTTTCTTCAAGTAATGGGTACATTCTTTCCCATTTTTTGCCAATGAGTACATATTAAGAATGTGTGGTTAGATTAAGGGTTTTTGTTTGTTTGTTTTTACTTTTAAGAAAATTTTCTCAAGGGGTGGCTAGGTGGCACAGAAAGTAGAGCGTCGGCCCTGGAGTCAGAAGGACCTGAGTTTGGATCCAGCCTCCGACACTTAATGCACACACAAACCAAAAAACCTAGCCGGGTGACCTTGGGCAAGTTACTTAATCCCAATTGCCCCCCAAAAAGCAAAAAAAAATTTTTTCTCATGATCCAACTCATCGTGTCCCCTCAGCTTGCCTGTAGACTTCATCAAAAGTACTTCAGGGTGGCAATGGAGGAAGGTAAATAACATATTTTAGACATTAATGTAATACTTATGTACTGATATTTTATTATGTAATTCCTCTGGTGGAGTTTAGTACATACAAACTTGTTAAAATGTATAGCCTGTGAAACCATATTGTTTTAAGAAGAATTTTGTTTTTTCACATAATCAGAGGTTTAGATATTCTGCAGCAAGATCATTTGTGATTACATAAAAAAGATTTGACTTATATAGAAGGTTCTGTTCATGTTGAATCATATTCTCTTTTAGTGTAGTGTGTCTCTCATTTTTCTGGATATTGTGATACTTTGGACATCACTCCACTAATGCCAAAACTCCCATACTTAACTATTTCACCTTTAAATTTAAATGTAAATGTAAGATTTTGTAAATTTCTTATTTCCTTTATTGATTAAAGTTAAGCTGATACTAGAATTTGTAATAATATGGGAACTCTGTCTTCTGAGGAATTGTCAAGTCATGAATTTATCAGATCTCCTAATCAATCATTTAGTTGTTATTCTGTAGAAATTTTCAATCTATATGATAAAAATTATTATATTTCTCTAGTTAGGTGAGCTATACTACGAACCCAAAGTATCATTTGTGCTTCTATTTCTTTTTATTCTCACCAGGTGGTCTCCATCATATTTTACACTCTGGTATATACATTTTACACAGGTGTGTGCTTACTGTAGATTTATATATGACACATTGACCAATTAAATCTGTTTTGATTGAACAGTTTTCAGACTCTCCTTTCTATATTCTAGTTCACAGGCTCATCTTAGCAGATTTTACTGATACCTAAGGAATTATGCTTACATGTGTCTAACTTTTAAATTTACTTTGCACATTATCACAGGTATCTGAAATTGTAGGTATTTTTCATAACCTTACCCTTTGCTATTTTCTCCTGTGAAACACTAAGTATTCCGTCATTATTATTCTTTGCCACACTGATTATTACACTTTCACATAATAACCTCTTTTATTTATTTAATGTTTAAAAACTTTATTTTTAGTTTTCAACATTCATTTACCAAAGATTTTGAGTTATAGATTTTCTTCCCATCTCTTCCCCATCCTCCATCCCAAGATGGCTAACATACTGAATACCCTTTCCCCCAATATGCCATCTCTTACATAGCCCCCATCTCATTTCTCTTACTTTCTTGTATGGCAAGATAGATTTCTATACATCATTGTCTGAATATCTTATTTCCCAGCTGTATGTAAAAAAACAATTTTTTTTTAACATTTGTTTTTAAAACTTGGAATTCCTGATTCTCTCACTTCTCCCCTCCTCAACCTCCCCTACTGAGAAGACAAGCAATTCAGTATAGGTTTTATATATATATATGTGTGTGTGTGTGTGTGTGTGTGTGTGTGGTTTTTTACATATATATGTAGTTTTTATTATTTATATTTAGTTATTTATAATTTATTAATTACATTTAGTTTATAATTCATATATAGTTTATAATTTATATATATTTTATTTATATTTTATAGTTATGATTTGTTTACGATATTTAGTTATATATAATTATATTATATTATATTAACTTTTTACATATATATGTATTTTTACATATGTACATATATATATATACATATATATATAGTAATGTAAAACATTTCCAATAGTAGGTCTATTGTAAATGACTAACTATATTTCCCTTCATCCTATCCCACCCCCATTTATCCTATTTTCTCCTTTGGCCCTGTCCCTTTTCAAAAGTGTTTGCTTCTAACTACCCTCTCCCCGAATCTGACCTACCTTCTATCATCCTACCTCTGATCCCCTTCCCTCCTACTTTCCTGTAAGTTAATATACCCAGTTGAGTGTGCATGTTATTCCCTCCTTAAGCCAAATCTAATGTGAGTAAGGTTGACTCAATCCCTTTCACCTTCCTACTTTTCCTTTCCATTATAACATCAATCTCCTGTCTAATTTATTTGAGATATTCCACCCTATTCTTTCTCTCCCTTTCTCTTTCTCCCAATATATTCCTCTCTCACCTCTTGATTTTATTTTTATATCATCCCTTCACATTCAACTCACCCTGTGCCCTCTATGTATACATGTACATACATATATACACAGATACACCAAACTATGTATGTGTGTGTGTATATATATATATATACATGTACATATATAAGTATACATACATATATAATACCTTCAACTATCCTCATAATGAGAAAAGTCTTATGAGTTAAAAATATCATCTTTCCATGTAGGAATGTAAATAGTTCAAAATTAATAACTTCCTTATGATTTCTCTTTCCTGTTCATCTTCTTATGCTTCTCTTTCTTCTTGTATTTGAAAGTCAAATTTTATGTTCAGCTCTGGTTTTTTCATCAAGAATGCTTGTAAAACCTCTATTTCATTGAATTTTTCATTGAATATTTTTCCCTGAAGTAAAACACTCAGTTTTCCTGGGTAGGTGATTCTTGGTGTTAATACTAGCTCCTTTGGCCTCTGTAATAGTATATTCTAAACCCTTCAATCCCTTAACGTAGAAGCTGCTAGATCTCATGTTATCCTACTTTTGTTTCCACAGTTCTCAAATTGTTTCTTCCTGGCTCCTTGTAATATTTTCTCTTTCACCCAGGAACTCTGGAATTTGGCTATCATATTCCTAGGGGCTTTCTTTTGGGATCTTTTTCAAGATGCAATTGATGAATTCTTTAAATTTCTATTTTGACCTCTGGTTCTAAAATATCAGAGAAATGGGCTCTTTTTATTATGGCTTTCAGGTACTCCAATAATTTCTAAATTATCTTGGTGAATCTATTTTCAGGTCAGTGGTTTTTGCAATGTGATATTTCACATTGCCTTCTATTTTTTTTCCTTTAGATGAATTTGTTTTATAGTATCTTGATTTCTGATAAAGTCATTAGCTTCCATTTGCTCCAATATGATTTTGGAAGAAATTATTTTCTTCAGTGAGCTTTTAAAATTCTATTTCCATCTGGGCAATTCTACTTTTTAAGCCATTCCTCTCCCAATTCGCTTTTTGGACTTCATTTTCCATTTGAGTTAGTCTATATTTACAGTATTATTTTCTTCATTCTGCCAATTGAATCATTTTTCATGATTTTCTTGCATTATTTTCATTTCCCTTCCCAATTTATCCTCTGTTTCTATTACTTGGTTTCCAAAATCTTTCTTGAGTTGCTCCATAGTCTGCAACCAGTTGATATTCTTATTGGAGGCTTTTGATGCGGAGGTTTTGACTTTGTTGTGTTCTTTTTGTTCTATGCATTTTTTTCCAAATACTTTATTTACTTCTGGTTTACATCATTCATTTCCCCCAGATTTTGAGTTACAATTTTTCCCCATTTTCCCCTTCCCTCCACCCCAGAAGGGCAGTCCCACAGGATATCCCCTCATCCCATCTGGTATCTCTTATATCTTCTTCCATAACCCTTCAACTTTTTCAGTAGGGCAAGGTGAATCTCTGTGCCCCAATGCCTGTATATATCATTTCCCAATTATATGTAAAATAGATTGATATTAGTATTTATATATCTTTAAACATTTTATTTTAAAACTTTGAATTCCAGGTTCATTCCCTCCCTCCCTTGTCACCCACCCTTATTGGGAAGAAATGCCATTCATTATATCTTCTAAATGTGTAGCTATGCAAAACATTACCATACTAGATATATTGTAAAAGACTGAGTATATTTCCCTTGCTCCTATTCCACCTCCCACTTGGTCTATTCCCTACATTTATCCTGTTCCTTTTCAAAAGTGGGTGCTTCCAACTTCCCTACCTATCTTCCCTCCTTCTTTCCTTTCCATCACCCCCTTCCCCCCTACTCTCCTGTAGGGTGATATATCCTATTTATTATGTATATTATTCTCTCCCTGATCTAAATTCAATGAAAATAAGCTTTTGCCGTTTTGTCTTCCTGTTCTTCCCCTCCCTTATAACCATATTACTTTGCCTTTTCTATATGAGATAGTTTACTGCATTCTGTCTCTCCCAATTTCCTCTTGTTATATTCCTCTCTCAACTCCTAATTTCACCTTTTACCTATCATCCTTTCCTATTAAATTCTACCTGTGCTCTCTATCAGTGTAAACCTATAAACATATATACACACATTCACAAATGTATTCATATGCCCATATACCATTCTTCAACTATTTTCATATTAAGAAAAGTTTCATCAGTTACAGTTATTGTTTTTCCATATAGGAATGTAAATAGTTCAACTTTGATAAGTTCATTATGATTTATTTTCCTTGTTTACCTTCTCAAGCAGCTCTTGCTTCTTGTATCTGAATTTCAAATTTTCTATTCAATTCTGCTTTTTTCTTCAAGAATGCTTAAAAGTCCTCTATTCCACTGCATGACGATATTTTCCCCTGAAACATGATACTCAGTTTTGCTGGGTAGGTGATTCTTGGTTTTAATCCTTGCCTTTCTGAGCCTCTTTTGTCATTTGAGTTAATCTATTTTTTAAGGTTCTTATTTTCCTGAGTCAGGCTGTTGACTGTCATTTCATACTTTTCTTGCATCTTTTTCATTTCTCTTCCCAATTTTTCCTCCACTTCTCCTATCTTCTTCTTATGGTCCCCTATGGCCTGTGACCAGCTCTTATTTTCATTTGGGGATTTTTGTGCAGGAGTTCTGCCCTCCCAGTCCTTCTCCTGTTCCATGCTTTGATCTTCTTTGCCCCCAAAATAGGAGTCTAATGTTGAATTTTCCTGTTTATTTTGTTTCCTTTGCTGGGCATGTTGCCACTCAAGTACTTGAGTTTTTAGCTTGTTGCCACAGTAGGACTCTGCCTCCAACCAGGGGAGCTTCCATCCCAAATGGTGGGGTTTTCTAAGCTACTGGAGGTATTAGTTGGGTGCCCTCTATGAAAAGTCCACACTGTCTCACAAGCTAGTCACACACCCAAAGACCTCCACCCCAGACCACAATCCAGATCCAAAGAGGTTAAAGAAACAGTGATTACCACCAAGTTGATTGCAAGCCCCCCTACAGTCCATAGGCCCAGAGCTGAATCTGCAACATGGCAGCTGTGCCTCAGCTACACCATGGCTTCTATCCCCCAGGGGAAGAAGCTTACTCAGTCTCCCAACTAGTCCCAAATTCCATAGGGCACTTACCTCTCACTTTGTCCTAGGCATCTATGTGTAGATAATTCTGAAAATGCCACACCTGCTGGTGTTCTGGAGTCCCTCCAGCTGGCTGCTGGTCTGGCCACCCTGGGCCTAAAACCTCTGACTCATGGGGGCCTTGGCTCAAATCCCAGATCACTGAGCTGGCAGCTCCCTGCTGTGCTGCCAGGCTGCCCTCAGCAGGAGGTTAGCTTCTCTGTGTCATTTTGTGGGTTCTGTAGCTCCAAAGGTTGTTCAGAGTGCCCTCTTACATAAATTTTGAAGTGGTGTGTGCAGGAGCCCCATGGAAGTGGTGTTTCTACTCCACTCTCTTGGCTCCACCCAATTACTTGATTTTTGAGCTCTTTGCCATAGTCGAATTCTGTTTCCAGAATAGAGAGTCCTGTGTCCCAAATTTCTGGGGTGTTGCACAGCTGTTGTCAGAGCTTCTTCCAGGCATCTGCCTCAGAATTGTGAGGAGGACTTTCTCAACAAACTCTGTCATGGCAGCACTCTCCACCCCAGGACCACCAGACAAGCCTGAGACCAATATCCAAGCAGGGCAAAGCAAGAGAATTCTCCTTCAGCACCAGCAGAGAGATACCTGCAATTGCCTTCTGGACCCTTACTTGGTACCCCTATGATCTCTAGGCCTGGAGCTAGAAGTGGCTGCTGTGGTAGTAGTTGCAGCCACAGTTGTCTCTGCTACCCTGGAAGACTGGGGCCCTATTGTGCTCTTCTCTTACTCAGGATCAACAGTGTTCCCCACTGACATTTTACTTTATCTTTGGTGTTTACTGGTTGAGAAGTCTGGAAACTACCAGAGCTCCCAGTAATTCACTCTCCTGAAGTCTGCTCCATCACATCTGTGCCACTGGTCTGGGTCCATGTGGTTCATGTCGGACTGCCCTACACTCTTAGCCAGGTACAATAGACCCTTCCTGTCTGCCTGCCAGGTTGCCTTCAACTGGATATTTTTTCCTTTCTGTAACTTTGTGAGTTTTGTAGTACTAACATTTGTTTAGAGTCATATTTGAGAGGTATTTGAGGTGGTTGGATTGGGAGCATAAGCAAGTTCCTGCTTTTACTCTGCCATCTTGGCTCCATTTCCCCACTATTAATTTAGTGGATTGTCTTGTATCTTGCTTTACTGACACTTGAGGCTATTCATTATGAGCTCCCATATTTACTAATCTCTACATTTTAGGACTTTACTCTGTTATCCATGCTCCTTTCTTTTGTTCCAATCTCAAAGGGAAAGGTGACCTTCCTTCCAAAGAAGGCTAACTCTTTCACTTGTGCTCTGGAATTTACTCCTTATCTGTCATATGACTTGTTTCTATTGGACATTCTCTTCATCATCACTTTCTCTCTTTAAATTGTCCTTATTGGGGTGGGTAGGTGGCGCAGTAAGAGCGCTGGCCTCAGTGTTGGGATGACCAGGGATCAAAACCGGCCTCAGAAAATGAGCACCCACATATAAATAATGACTAGCCGTGTAACCTTGAGCAAGTTACTTAACCCCAATTGCTTTAAAAAAATAAAAAAAATAAATTGTCCTTATTTTACAAAAAAAAATTAATACATCCAACATATTACAAAAATACACTAAAACAAAATAAACTCTTTTCTTTATCAGATTATTCTCCATCTCTTTTCCCCTCATTTCTAAACTACCAATTTTTAAATAAAAGAATCCAATCACTGTGACAACTTCTTCACCCATCTCTTTCCCCCAAAATCTGCTGTATAGATTCTTTCCTCACTACCTTACTAGAATTGCACTGTCCAAAGGCAATAGTAACTGTATTGTCAAATCTAGGGTTGTTTATTTGGTTCTCATTGACATTAACCTCCATATACCATTTAAGAGCCCACTGTCTTCATGACATTATTTCCTCTTTGGCTCCCATGATACTTTTGTCATCTTGCCTACATCTCAATATCACATAGTTGAAAATAAAACTTCGATGTAAGATGTGTTTTATTATCAGTCAGACTAGAATTTTTTTTCTGTCATTCACCATTTTAAAGATTTCTTTCTTTCTACTTTACTACCATTCACTCTTCCACCATTCTTCACAATAATGTATATGCTAGTTTATATTCCAAGTAATTGCTGCCTTTTATTGCCAAAAGGTAACTTTTTCCAAAACTAAACTCATTTTTTTCCTTTCAACCTGTCTTTTGAAGTTGCCTGTTTCTGTTGGTGACGTAGCCAATTTTTTAGTTGTCAAGGGTCAAAATCGTCATTTTTTATTCTTCCTTCTCCTCCCACATCAAGGCAATAGCCCAGTGTTATGCATTCCATCCCCACAATACCTCTATCATCTTTCCCCTCCTTTCTACTAACACTATTGTTACTGTAGGTGAGGCCCTCTTCTGTTGTAGTAACCTCCTATCTTGTCTGCCTACTTCTATTCACCCTTCTACATAGCTTCCAAAATTAAATTCACAATATATCCTTCTAGTCATATCTTCCTGTTTAAAAAAAGGCTCCAGAGCGTCCTTATTATCTCCAGGACAAATGCAAATTCCTTAGACTTACAGCATTATTTATGTTTCTCTGAGATCAACTTCAAGACCAAATTTATAATTTAAATTCAACTTTTTATTCCACTTACAGTAACTAAAATACTTGATATTTCTCATTTGTTCTTTTAAATTTACTTGCCATCTTTCAATTGTGTAGACTATCTCATAACTTGAATATATTCCCTTCTCATCCTCTTCCTTAAAATTTCAAGAAGTATATCTTCCATGAATCCTTCCTTAATTAACTTTTCAAAGCTTTTACAAAGGAATATTTATTTTAATGTCATAACAAGAACAGAAGTACAAACATTCACACCACCTAATAACTTGGATGCATATTGTACCCTATAATGTTTTAATCCATTGTGAGAGAAGCTCAAACTTAAGGCAATTTCTAAATAGTGTTATTCCAAACAAGTTCACATTGAAAGAAGATCATTGCTGTTGTATGAATTTCTATCTCACCTACCAATGATTCAGTTTCCTGAAAGACCTCTCTTGAAATGAGGCCTCAGTTTTATCTTGGATGTTAGAACTCTGCTCTTAAACCTCAGGTTACTCGTTTTCCCAATCTTTAGAATTTCCCCAAGTCACACTCAACTCAATTATTCAAACCTAAAATATTGTTGTTTGTCCTTCATCCTCAAAGATGGCCATTACATTAGGAAGATTATGCTATGACTTAAAAGTGAACTGGATTTAAGAGAGTGAAGGTTATGTAAAGTTACCAGCCTCACTTACTTCCCTGGAGTCATCTGGGTCAAGTTGCAAGATATAAATCAGGATAACTGGAAAGAACATATATGGAGACACATGTTCAGAGACTATTTTTAACTCAGATGGGGAAGGTCCAAGTACTCTGCCTTTACAACATGCCTCTCTTACAAGAACTCAGTGGGGCATAAAAATGTCAGACTGGAAGAATAAACTCTAGTGGACTTTACTTTTTGAATGCCCACCTGACTGACTACACAGACTATCAAAAAAAATTGTCTTCTCTTCATCATATGATCAGCAGACTACAACCAGCTACAGATTCTTTATACATGCTCTGAATCTCTCCTGTATGAAATTACTAGCTAACTTCTCTGTGCCTCCATTTCCTTGTCTATAAAATGAGGTGTTTGGACTAGTTCACTGCTGAGGTACCTTCTATCTTCTAAATCTAAGATCTTATGATCTATTTTCATTGACTCTTCAGTTTTGCCCACTAGTGAAACAAAATCAGTTGCAAAATTTTGCCATCTCTGTTTCCACACCCTTTCTCATATATGCCCCTTCTCACTACTCATACCTTATTTTTCACACAATAGCTCATGCTGTCATCACTTTTCCTTTAGATTGTTATAATGTTTGTATAATTGTTGCTGCTGTCTCATCTATAATCCTGAAGGCTGCAAAATTATTTTTTCTTTAAGCTTTATCTGAAAACATCACTCCCTAATCAATAAATACCAGTGGTCCTCTATTGTCTCCAAGATGAAAATATAAGCTCCTTTTTTCCGGTTTTTAGTGATTTTACAAATTGATCCCTTCCTCCATTCCCAGTCTTATTATACATTAATCACCTTCCTACTCTTTACAGTCTTATCAAAGTGACATTCTTACTGTCTCTCCCATTGGTAACTCTAATATGTCTTCTATTTTCATACATTTGCAACAGATATCATGCATGCTGAGAATACTCACCCTACTCATTTCTATTTCATAGATTCTCACTTTATTAAATATTAAATCCAAGCACTACCTCTACATGAAGCCTTTTGTACTACTCCCTTTCCCTCGACTCTCAGCACCTTCTTATCTTAGAATACCTTGTCTTTATTTTGTATGTTTTCAAATGTATACATGCATTCTCACTTAGTAGAATGCAGATAGTTACACATAAAAGGAATTTCATGAGGATCACACCAAAGGAGGAAAGAACTTCCATAGATAGGTATTGTGATGTATCATTTTGTAGTGTTTCTACATGTGTGCCTCAATACTGTTTTAATTTAACACTGAGCCTACTCTTTCCATGGGAGCTATCTATAGCTGTAGAAGAGTACATCTCAGATTTGAGAAGGAATGCTCTCAACTAGCTGTTACTACTACTACTGCTACTGCTGCTACTACTACTACTACTACTACTACTACTACTACTACTACTACTACTACTACTACTACTACTCACTGCTGTAAGTGCTTTGGCTAAAAAATTAATTGAAATTACTGGCTGATTGTTAATAGGGAGCATATCAGCTCAGAGGCTACAATGCTAGAAGCATAGACTTTCAGGGTAACTCCCATGAAAACTTTGATTACTAACAATTGCCTCTCTGAGAACCCAAATTGACAGCTCAGGTGGTAATTGGAAGAAAAGCCTCAGAGAGAGTTTAATACATATGTGAAGCTTAAATTTCCCTCATTTCAAATCCTATTACTCATATTTCTGCCATCAGAGATCACATTAACAAGTTTAATCCCTCTTTGATGTGACATCTTCTATAGTATTTGAAGCCAGGTATCTATCTTCAAGTATGACTTCTCAGAAGATGCTGCTTTAGGAACTAAATCCTATTTAAAATTCTGAGGGAATAAAAGAGAGAGAGAATATTTTATCCAATTGAATATTAAAAAGGAGATTATGAGAGACAAATATAATTACTTGAAATATAATTTGGTCAAAACACCAAGGTTAATAACATTCATCCTTTGTTTCAAAAACTGTAATGAAAATTTTAGCATATAACAGCAGTTATTTTCACATTTTTATTTCTTGTGTAAAGGATGAACTGAAGCCTTTAAAAGATGGGTAAAGTTGTTATATATATATACAAATTAAACAGTCATTATTATATGTTTGCATAATAATCTGTTATAATAATATATAATATGTCAAAATTATTATATATAAAATTTAAAACCATGTAAAGTTTAAATGAGTAAAATTGTCAGAAAAAATCAGGGATGATTAATATCTACAAAATTCCTTTTAGCATGGTCCTATTTCACAAGTTTGAAAAAAAGAGATGTTACTTGGAACTTCTCAAATTTTTGAAATAGGTTAGATACAAAACTGATTCTTTGAGCATATTAACCAACTTTGAAAAAATTCCAAAATTTAAGAACTATCAATATCATATCTTGGAGTTTTCCTTCCTTTCCTGGTCACTCTGAATCTGAAGTCTTGTATTCCATTCAAATTTTAGGAAGATCATTAATAAACTGGATGTTATCCATAGGAGAATAATGAGTCTTCTGTAAAGGTCACAGGAAGACCATTTGAGGTTCTATTGATATTTCACCTTGAGAAGAATAATTTAGAAGAAATAAAGGCTATTATGAGGGAAATGAAGAACCCTAATGTGGAAAAACATTAATATCATTCCTACTTGACTTTAGAGTACAGAACTGAAGAATTTAAGTTTTATGTAAATAAAACTTCATAACAATTTAGAAGTAACCAAAAATTTTAAAGTCTTCTCAAGGCAATTTGTTCTCCTTATTGAAGGTGTTCAAACAAAGATCTAGATATCAATTTAGATTTAAATTTATATTTGAATAAGTTGCTGGAAAATGAAAAGATTGACTGTACTTTAAACCAACTTGAACATTTCTACTGAACTTAAAGCCATGGAAAGTGAGTTTGAATCAACCTCTGTTGCTTATGCCCTCTGTGACCTTGGCTAAGGAACCTAGATATTTGGATCTTGTTGAATGGAGTTAGAGGAAAGCATAAACTGAGTGAATATATAACTCATTAACATTTTGCTCAATAACTTTAACTGCAATATTGTTATTCCTCTCTAATTAATGTAAAATATATGTCTTTCACTTCTCATGAGCTCCCCACACATTTATCTTCTCCTATGCTTTCAATTGAGAACATTGATACTTACATCACTGAAAATACTAAGGATCATATTTGTAGAGGGTCACATCTCTTTTTGAAATAGCTGGTTCTCATTATACTTGTCAGATTGCTTCTTCTGGATATCCTTTGCTGGCTCCTCACCCATATTACACTCATAAATGTAGACAGCTCCAATATTTTGTCCTGGGTCTTCTTCCCTTAACACTCAACTTTCTTAGTGACAATATCAACTCCTATGGGTTTATCATATCTATTGCAGATGACTCAAAGATCTATACATCTAACCCAAATTTCTCCCTTGAACTTTGATCCCACATTACTAACTGCCTATTAGATCTTTCAAAGTGGATGTATAATAAATATCTTAAGCTTTGCATATCAAAAATAAAATATGTTGTTTTCTTAATTTTAAAATTTTAAAATTCATTCAACAAGATCCAAATATCTAGGTTCCTTAGCCAAGGTCACAGAGGGCATAAGCAACAGAGGCTGATTCAAACTCACTTTCCATGGCTTTAAGTTCAGTAGAAATGTTCAATTAATTTTTTCCATAAAAACTCACATTTTATACCTCTTTCTTCATCTACCCCACTGAGAAAGCCAAACAAACCAAAACCTTTTACAAAGATGTATGATCTAGCAATACAAATTCACACATTAGCAAAGTCCAAAATGTATAAGTCAACCTGCATGTTGAGTCCATAACCTCAATATCAAGGGGAAGGGGAGCATGTTTGATTTTAAATTCTCAGGAATCATGTTTGATAATTGTTCTGGTCACTGTTCATAAGCCTTTCAAATTTGTTTCACTTCATACTGATTCAGTTCACAAAAATCTTCCTAGGTTTCTCTGAAACTATACCATTGAACAATTTTTTATACATTTTCCCATCATATTAATACATCATAACATGTTCATCTTTATTTCGATTTGTTGTCCTCCCCTTCACTTTTCAACTATTTTTCCCCAAAATGGAACTACTGTAAATATTTTGTATGTGCGGATCGCTTTCCTTTTTCTTTGTTCTCTTTTCCATATAGATCTAGTAGTGATGTTACTGAAAGCAAAGTTTAATAGTCTTTGGAGTACACTTACAATATACTGTCCAGAATGACTGAAGAGGTTCAAAACACATTAATGTGTCTGTTTTCTTCAGAGACTCTTTAATGTATTTTTTTTTTGTTTTCTGGTTTTTTTTTTTGCTGTTGTTTTTTGTTTTTTGTTTGTTTGTTTGTTTTTGTCAATCCAATGGTGATGAGCCTTAATCTTAGAGCTATTTTAATTTTCATTAATTAAATTATTAACAATTTTGAGTACTTTTTTCATAAGGCTTTTTTTTTGTTTCTTTCAAGCTGAAAACTTCCTATTCATATATCCTTTGACCATTTTTTCACTTGGAAAATGGCTTCTATATTTGTATATTTGACTTTGTTTAATATATATCTTAGAAATGAGACCTTCATGAGAGAAACTGGTTGCAAAGGTTCCTCACTCCACCTCAGTTAGCTGGTTCTCTTCTAATTTTACTGCATAGTGAATATTTGTAAAAAAAAAATAAGAAAAGCTTAAAATTTTAAGTAATAACATTATGATTGCTTCTTTGTAATACTGTTTGCAAATTGGTACTACTAAAGGTCATTTCCAATTAAAAGTATTTCCTTTGAGTTTTCTGAATTTTTGTTCCTCCAGATGAATTTAATTATTATTTATTTCAACCTCAATAAAGTAATCTTTTAATAGTTTGATGAAGTGAATTAATGTAATTAGTGCTTACTTTTTATTATATTAATTTATTCAGTACATAAGTATTTATTTCTTCTATTACTTAGATCTGTTGTTATATAAAGAGTAGTATTCATCCAGTCCCTGTGTGTTTCTTGGATGGTAGATTCTCAAGAATTTTTAACTTCCTCTTTTTATTTTAAAAGAAATTTCTGTCTTCTTGATAATTTTTTGGAATATTCAGAAAGTCTAATGATTTGAGAGAATTTATTATTCATCTTGCAACTTTCCTGAATTTGTGAACTGTTTCAATTAGGTTGTAATTTACTCGATTTCGCTAAGTAAACCACTGTATAATCTTAAAAAACCACAATTGTTTTATTTCTCTATGCTTTTGACCTTAATTTCTTTTTCTTTTATTTTTGCTATAGCTATCATTCCTAGTACTGTGTAGAATAGTAAGTATGACAGCACATATCCTTGTTTTACTCCTGAACTTTTTGAAAAGCCTACATATATATATTCCCATTAAATATATTGCTGGCTATTTATTTTAAAAAGCTATTGCTTGTCATATAAAGGGAGGATTATTTATGTATAAATTTTCTCACATTTTCAAGAAGAATTTTTGCATAGCTAATTATTCAGTAATACAATTTTAGTTGATTTTACAATTAATACAGCCATGTCAATAGTTATGGTATTGAACTAGTTTTGAATTTCTGGCATGAATCTCATCTGGTTATGTTGTATTATCACTGTGATATGTTGCTGTATTCTCCTTGATAATGTCTTATTTAAAAATTTTGATTCATATTCACTAAAGTTATTGGTCTATAATATTTATTCTATCTTTTCACTATCCCTTGTTTAGGTAGCAAAACCATATTTGTATCATGGAAAGAATTGTCTATCATCTTTTCATTTCTTACTTGTTTCAAATATCTTATATAATATTATCTTGTAAGATTGGACTTAGTGGTCTTGAGACCACCATGACCCTTTCTCCTTAAGAGACACTGTAGCTTATGGAATCAATGTATGTAAACCATTATTATAAGATTGGGCCTCATGGTCAACCCTAAAAGGATAAGGAAGGGAGACCAGTGAACACACTTCTCCCTAGATCACCCCACATTGGAAAAACAGAAAACTAATAGACACCTAGAACACTTTGAAAAGAGTAGAGTAAGAAACCCTGTATTCTGAGATGCCCACACCTTTACCACATGTGAGTAAAAGCCCAACTTTAACATTAAATTCCAAGTCAAGAAATTGGCTGAAGAAATTAACAAACAATAAAATACCCTTACCATAAAAACTCCCTATATCGATAGGGAAGCTCAAGACATAAACTAAGAAGGAGATGATGATAGAAAGCAAAGCCTCAAGTAAAAAAATGGAACTCATAATCTTATAAAAGTGAACATTGAAAACTATATTTGCATTTTATTAGGAAAAATACTATTAAGTGAGAAAAAAAGGAAGAAGAAAGGCTTGGGATGAGCTGTGCATGATGAAGTTATTCTTAAAGAATCAAACTGTGTAGGGATATAAAAAAGGATTAATAATATCATAGAAATGATGCATGAAAGGAAGAACTGATACAGAAAAAGCAAGTGGAGCAGGGGAGGGAGGATAATGCAGAAACCTTACTGTCACTGGTAATGCATTAAATAGGAAACACCAAATACATATATATATGTATATATATATATATATGTATGTATGTATATATGTATATATATATATGTGTGTGTGTATGTATGTATGTATATATATATATATATATATGTATGTATGTATATATATATATATTTTTTTTTTTTGGTGTTTCCCATTAGAGAGAGAGAGAGAGAGAGAGAGAGAGAGAGAGAGAGATAAAAGTCTTCTAATTTCAGAAAGAAATAGGAGATCAAGGGTATAGGGTGGTGTAATGGAAATCAAAATTTCAAGGTCTTCCTAGCCCATAAGCTTTGCTTTGGGGCTGACTATTTTCTCCTGAACTAGGTAAAAGAAAAGCAAGTCTAAGAACCTGAGTTCACCATGCAGGCCATTTATCACTCCTGCTCCATGGCTCCACAGAGTCTCAGCTACCACAAATGGGAAACAAACAATTATCCCAGCCCCCATACTTTCATTTTACTCTTCAGATCCCATCCTCATCACCATTTTGTACCAGCAAACAACCCAACATCCCCAGGGTGGCTGCCAACACAGGTTCTTAGATCTGCTTTTCTAAAGGAAATCAACTCAAAATGGGTTAACGAGCTTACTTTATTCCAGCAAACATATGTCATTTACCTAGTTTAGGGGAAAAAATGTCAGCACCACGAACTTCAAAGTATACAGACAAAAGTTTCAAAACAGAGAAACAGATCAAGCAGACAGGCTTCCAAACTGCCCAACCATTACATCAATACCAAATCACAGTTACCAGAGAGGGAAGCATCAACATCTGGGTTTTCAAAGCTGGGGGGCTCTCAATGGCTTCCCAGAGTCTCATCTGGTCAAATCACACAACATTTTTCAAAGTGATCCCCAAAGCAAAGCCTTACACCAGAGATTATTTAGCCTTCTCCAGGTTCAGAGAATGTAACCACCCTCTTGACCCACTGCCCAATCACAGAGCATCAAGGTGTGGGCATTCCGGAAAACCAAGCCTCCTCCCATAGGCTCCATGTGACCACATTCAGCCTGTCATGAGGCAGAGTATATTTTCAAATCAAGGAAGATTCTCAGAGTATCTTAAGCTGATCAAAGGGCCTAGGGGCAGGGAAGATCTTTAAATTTGCATTTCCATTACAGATGGAGTGAGAGACTAAGAGAAGAACTGTTACAGGGGTAGGTAGGTTAAGGTAAAGGCAGAAGCAAAGTAGAAGTATGAGGGGGGATAGGGTAAATAAGGTGAGAAGGTTAGTGAGGAAAAATAGGAAGTAGGGAAATACACAAGTAATTATGCTTTAGAATGAGAATGGGAGGAGTTTACCCATAAAATGAAGGTGGTTAACAAATTAAAAATCTGAAGCCAACAATACATTTAAATCAGGAAACACAATAAAAATGAGAAACGAACACAGATATAAAATAAAGCTGGGAGTAGAATTTATTATGTAAGAAAATCAGGGGTAATAATAATGATCTCAGGCAAAGTTAAAGCTAAAATAGATTTAATCAAAAGAGAACAAAAGGGAAACCACACTAAATCATTAATCATAAACAATATTATTTTAGTCTGTCTAAAATAACTAGACAGTTAAATATAGAGTACACTTGCCAAAACAAACACAGGAACTATATGAACATAAAACTTAAAAAAATGTAAAGTAAAAATTTAAATAATTGGAGTAACGTTTATTGTTCACATGTAGGTTAAGCTAATATAATTTTAAAATTATGATTTTACTTAACTTCTTTATTTGTCAAATGCCATTCCAATTAATTATTAAAATCATCTTATTGAGTTAGGAAATATAATATCAAAGCTCATTTGGATGAACAATAGGTCAGACACTATAAAGAAACCAGGAGAAATTATGTAAAAGAAAGATATTCAGTAGTATCAGATATTAAACTATATTATAAAGTGAGAAAGCAGGTGAAGTGGAAAGTGAATAATTTTGATTATTCTAAATTAAAAAAAGTCTCAAATAAATAAAACCAATGTGGTCAAGAATAGAAAGAACATAAAGTTAGAAGAAAAAAAATCATATAAAATCTCACAGATAGTATGTGATTGCATTGGAATACTTCTGAGGTATAGAAAATGCTGAATTTCTTGATTTAGAAAATTATGGGAAACATTTGACCTATGAAAGAAGATGTTATCCAGCTCCAGAGAAAGTGGTGACAATTGGAAATATGTATAGTATGATATTACAGATATGCATATGGAAGTATATGTGTACATATGGGTATGTGTAAGATATCAATATGTAAACATATACACATACATGCATACTTGTGTGTGTATGTGTAATTATATCCTTCTTTAGGGTGGCGGGAGGGAAAAATAAAGTAAAAAGTGCTCAGTAGAGAATAAAATAAAATCTCCAAGAATGGGAAAAAAAGCTGGGAACTGTTGAAAACAACGTGAGGTATTTATTATATAGGTTTTCTTAAACTGAAAATTTATTATTTTAAATTGAATCCTCTCTTACATTATGCCATATAAATTTAAATGTTCTTTTCCTTTTCTTTTCTAATTTTGTATTTAAGTTTTAAATGAATTTTTAAAAATGCAAAAAATGAGCAAGCAATCAGTGAGCATACAAAGGGGGAAAAAATTCCCTAGGAACAGATGGATTTAAAAGTGGAATCTTGGAGTGGCTAGGTGGCACAGTGAATAGAGCACTGACCCTGGAGTCAAGAATAGGTGAGTTCAAATCCAACCTCATACACTTGAGACCTTAGACATGTGCCTTTGGGCAAGTCACTTAACCCCAATTGCCCTCCAAAAAAAATGTAGATTCTTCCAAATATTAAAAAAAAAAACATTTTTCCCCCAAACACTTTATTAACTTCTGGTTTACATCATTCATTTCTGTCAGATTTTGAGTTACAATTTTTCCCCATTTCTCCTCTACCCACCACCCCATAATAACAGTCTTATAGGATGTCCCCTCATCCAATCTGCTCTTTCCCATCTCTTCTCCCATACCACCTTTGACTTTTCCAGTAGGGCGAGGTGAATCCCCACACCCCATTGCCTGCATGTATTATCTCCCAATTATATGCAAAATAGTATTAATCATAGTACTTATATATTTTTAAAATGATTTTAAAAAGAAAATAAGCAACTCGGTATATGTTGTACAAGTGTAGCTATGCCAAACATTACCATAGTAAATATATTGTAAAAGACTGATTATATTTCCCTCCCTCCCTTCCCACCTTTGAGCTGGTCCACTCCCCACCTTGATCCTGTCCCTTGTCAAAAGTGGGTGCTTCCAACATCTCTCCCACCCCAGCCTGCCCTCCCCTCCACCACCTTCCACCATTTCCATCACCCCCTCTAATATATAATATAATATAAATGACAATTTTACCCAAACTAAATTACATATTTAGTGCCATACCAATCAATTTACCAAAAAAACTACTTGTTAGAGTTAGACAAAATAATAACAAAATTTATTTGGAAAAACAGTCTAGAATATCAAGGGAATTAATGAAAAGAAATGGTAGGGAAGGTGGACTAGCTATGCCAGATTTTCATCTGTATTATACAGCAGCAGTCATCAAAACTGCTTGGTACTTGCAGAGGAGTAAAGTAGTGGATCAATGGAATAGATTGGGCACAGGAGACCGAGCAGTTAATGAATATACTAATCTATTGTTTGATAAACCCAAAGACCCCAGTTTTGGGGATAAGAATGCACTATTCGACAAAAACTGCTGGAAAAACTGGAATACAGTATGGCAGAAACTGGGCATAGACCATTACCTAACACCATATACCAACATCAAATCTAAATGGGTAAATGATCTAGGTATAAAGGATGATAATATAAGCAATCTGGGAAATCAAGGAATAGTTTACCTGACATATTTGTGGAGAGAGGAAGACTTTAGGACCAAACAAGAGTTAGAGAGCATTATAAAATGCAAAATGTATAATTTTGATTACATTTAATTGAAAAGCTTCTGTATGGCTGTGCAGCAGAGCCGCCTTCCCCGGATTGCATCCCCATACCAGGCCCTGCTCAGTGCCTTGGACCTCCTTCCCTCCACCGCAGCCCAGTCATGGCTTCCCGAAGCCGAGTGGCCGTGGTGACCGGCAGTAACAAGGGCATAGGCTTCGGCATCGTGCGCGATCTGTGCAAGAAATTCTCTGGGGACGTGATTCTCACCTCCAGGAACCCGACCCTGGGCCAGGAGGCTGTGAAGAAGCTCAAGGACGAGGGACTGAACCCTCTTTTCCACCAGCTGGACATCACTGACCCTCAGAGCATTCGGACCCTGCGGGAATTTCTCCAGGAGCGGTATGGGGGTGTGGATGTGCTGGTCAACAACGCTGGGATGGCCTTCAAAGTTGCTGATACCACACCTTTTCCTATTCAAGCTGAAGTGACCCTGAAAACCAACTTTTTTGGCACCAGAGCTGTATCTGCAGAATTACTGCCTCTGATAAAACCCCAAGCTCCCAATTTCCTTGTCTATATTAAAAGTCCTATAAAAACGTCACATTGATTAATAGAAAAAAAGGAAGTGAGCCGAAGAAACTTCAGAAGTGACCAAAGAAAAGAATGGCACCGTTGGTAGAGTGGTAAATGTCTCTAGCTCCGTGAGTGTACGTTCACTTAAAAACTGCAGCCCAGAACTACAGGAGAAGTTTCGAAGTGACAAAATCACAGAGGAAGAGTTGGTGGGGCTCATGAACAAGTTTGTGGAAGATACAAAGAAAGGAGTGCATCAGAAGGAAGGTTGGCCTAACACAGCTTATGGAGTGTCCAAGATTGGAGTCACTGTCTTGTCAAGAATCTATGCCAGGCAATTGAATGAGCAAAGGAAAGGTGATAATATTCTGCTGAATGCCTGCTGCCCAGGATGGGTGAGAACTGACATGGCAGGACCCAAGGCTACCAAAAGTGTAGAGGAAGGAATTGTGACCCCAGTTTATTTGGCTCTTTTACCCCCAGGTGTTACAGAACCTCATGGTCAGTTTGTATCAGAGAAAAAGGTTGAAAAATGGTAAACTTAAATTTGTGAATCCATTTGTTACACATCTTGGATTTGATTTAAAAGTGTATTTAGAAAGAAATAAAAATTAAAGCACATTTTGTATCTTTAAAAAAAAAAAAAAAAGAAAAGCTTCTGTACAAACAAAGACAATGTAACCAAGATCAAGAGGGAGGTAGGACATTAGAAAAGAATTTTTACAACCTATGTCTCCAATAAAGGACTCATTTCTAATATATACAAAGAATTGAGTCAGATCTATAGGAATAAACCTCATTTCCCAATTGATAAATGGTCAAATGATATGAAAAGGCAGTTTTCTGAGAAAGAAATTAAAGATATCGATAAGCATATGAAGAAATGCTCTAAATCATTATTGTTTATAGAAATGCAAATCAAAACAACTCTGAGGTACCACATCTCTGAAGTCAGATTGGCTAAGATGACAAAAAATAAAATGACAAATATTGGAGAGGATGTAGGCAAATTTGAACACTAATGCATTGCTGGTGGAGTTGTGAACTTATCCAACCATTCTGGATACCAAACTGGAATTATGCCCAAAGGGCTATAAATAATTTCATGCCCTTTGACCCAGAAATACCACTTCTAGTGTTATATCCCAAAGAGATCATAGAAAAAAGAAGAAGACTCATATGTACAAAAATATTTATAGCAGCTCATTTTGTGGTTGCAAAGAATTGGAAATTAAAGGGTACCCATCAACTGGGGAATGCCTAAACAAGTTTTGGTATATGAATGTAATGGAATACTATTGCGCTATAAGAAACAATGAGGAGACCGTTTTCATATTTACCTGGAGAGGCTTATAGAAACTGAGGCTGAGCAAGAAGAGTAGAATCAGGAGCAATTTGTATACAATCACAGACACAACATATGTGTGATGACCAATTATGACAGACTGGACTCCTTTCAGCAATGCAGTGATATAAGTCAATCCTGAAAGAAATGAAGGAGAGAAATGAGACATGCAGAGATAAAAAGTAGAAAGAAGTGAGTTTGAATCCTGATGGAAGCAAACTACTTGATCTTTTTCTTTTCATTGTTTGGTTTTATTTCTTCTTTACGATTTTTCATACCACCTAGTACAATATGTCTTTTTATTTGGACTAATGTCTAATATGAATGTATTTGCACGTCCTATAGTGGACTATATGCTGTAGTGGGGTGTGGGGGGAAGGAGGTAAAGGAAATTTAAAATCAAGGAACTATGGAATTGAATATTCTTAACTAAAACTAAACTAATAATTTAATAAAAAATTAAAGAACGTTTGAAAGTCCTCTTTTCCACTGAATGACCATATTTTCCCCGAAAACAAGATACTCAGTTTTGCTGGGTAGGTGATTCTTGGTTTTAATCTCAGGTCCTTTGAACTTCAGAATATGATATTCCATGCCCTTCGATCCTTCAGTGTAGAAGCTGCCAGATCCTGTGCTATGCTGATTGTGTTTCCACAGTGTTCAAATTGTTTCTTCCTGGATACTTGTAATATTTTCTCATGATCTGGGAATTCTGGAACCTGGCTATAATATTCCTAGGAGGTTTCTTTTTGGCATCTTTTTCAGGAGGTGATTGGTTGATTCTTTCAACCTCTATTTTGGCCTCTGGATATAAAACATCAGGGCAATTTTCCTTGAGAATTTCTTGAAGGATCATTTCTAGGTTCTTGCTTTGATCATGGTTCTCAGGTGGTCCAATAATTTTTAAATTATTTCTCCTGGGTATATTTTCCAAGTCATTGGCTTTTCCAATGAGATATTTCACATTGTATTCTATTTTTTCCTTTGTTTGGAACTGCTTAACAGTATGTTGACTTCTCATAATGTCACTAGCTTCCATTTGCTGCAGTCTAATTCTGATGGAATGATTCTCCTGAGTGAGCTTTTGAGATTCTTTTTCCACCTGGCAAATTTGGCTTTTTAAGGCATTCTTCTCCTCATTGCCTTTTTGAGACTCTTTTGCCATTTGAGTTAGTCTATTTTTAAGGTATTATTTTCCTCAGTCAGACAGTTGAATCTCATTTCATACTTTTTTGCATCTTTCTCATTTCTCTTCCCAATTTTTTTCCATTTCTCTTATTTGGTTTTTAAAATCCTTCTTAAGGTCCTCTATGGCATGTAACCAGCTTGTACTTTCATTTGGGGCTTTTGGTGCATGAGTTCTGACCTCCCAATCCTCCTCCTCTTCCATGCCTTGGTCCTCTTTGTCCCCAACATAGGAGTCTAATGTTTCAATTTTTCTGTTTATTTTGTTTTCTTTGCCTTGGCATGTTGCCACTCAATTACTTGACTTTTGGGCTTATTGCCAAAGTAGGACTCTGCCATCAGCTGGGCTAGCTTCCATCCTAAATACTGGTTTTTTCAGCTACCTGAAGTATTAGTTGGGTGCCCTCTCTGAAGCCCTGACACACTCTGGCAAGCTGGTCACACACCCCAAGACCTCCACCCCAAATCAAAATCCAGATCCAAGAAGGTTGAAGCAAGAGTGATTACACCCCTCCCAGACTGATTGCTGGTCACCTTACAGTACATAGGCCAGGAACTGAAGCTGCAAAATGGCGGCTGCACCTCAGCTACTCAGCAGCTTCTCCCCCCCAAGGAAAGAAGCTGATATGCTCTCCTAACCAGTCCTAAAGTCCATACTACACTCACTTCTCTCTTTGTCATTGGCATCTATGTGCTGGTAATTCTGGAAACACCACAGCTGCTGGCGTTCTAGAGTCCTTCCAGCCAGCTGCTGGTTAGGATGCCCTGGGGCTAAAACCTCCAACTCAGAGAGCAGTGCCGGCCACTCCCTGCCAGGCTGCCAAGCTATCCTCAGCAGGTTATCTTCCCTGTGTCATTTTGTGGGTTCTGGAGCTCCAGAGGTTGTTCAGAGTCCCCTTTTCTATGTTTTGGAACTGGTGTGGGCAGCAGCACCGAGGTAGTGCTGTTTTTACTCCACCATCTTCAAAAAAATTAATTCTAATAATACAATAATTATTCAAAAAGTAGATAAAGGAGTCCTATCAATTTCATTCTGTTACACAAATATGTTTTAAATATCTAAACCAGGGCAAGCTCCAACAGAGAAAGAAAACTGTAGATACATTTTACTAATGGATATTGATGGAAACATATTAAGTAAAATACTAGGATAGACATTGTAATAATATTTCACAAATATCCAAAAATGAGGAGGTGAGATTTATACCAAGAATGCAAGGCTGGTTTAATATTAAGAAAACCATGATCATAATACAATATTAATAACAAAACAACCAAAACATATGATGATATCAATACATGCAGAAAAAATTGACAAAATACAACACCTAATCCTATTGTTTAAAAAGCAAGCACTAGAAGGCATAGGCAATTCTGTCCTTTAAAAAAGTGATAATCATTATCTAAAACCAATAATATGTATTATCTGTAATGGGGATTAACTGTAAGTCTTCCCAAGACTTTATCAACACTATTTTTCAATATTTTACTATTTATTGCAATAATTAATGAAAAAAAATTAAACGGGGTAATTATAGGCAATGAGGAAACAAAAGTATCATTTTTAGAGTTGTTAACATGGACTACATGGAGAATACTAGAGAATACATTAAAAAACTAGTTGAAACAATTAGCAACGTTAGTTAAGTATCAGGATATAAATAAACTTGCATAAATCATCAGGATCTTTTGTCTTTCTATATATTACCAAATTATAAAGCAGAAAGAGATATAAATTGAAATTACAATTGAAATAATTGTAGACAATGTACATGAGAGTATACCTGCCAAGGAAATCTCAGTAACTCTATTACTGCCATTAAAAAATACAGCTGGGGCGGCTAGGTGGCGTCGTGAGTAGAGCACCAGCCCTGGAGTCAGAAGGACCTGAGTTTTTATCCGGCCTCAGACACTTAACACACACAAACAAAAACCTTGCTGTGTAACCTTGGGAAAGTTACTTAACCCCAATTGCCCTCCAAAAGGCAAAAAAAAAAAAATGCAGCTAACACAAATAAAGACAGATTTATACAATTAGAGAAATATTAATTGATCATGGACAGGCTGCATCAAAATACTAAAATGATGATTTTGCCATAAATTAATTTACTTGTTCAGCATTATACTAATCAAACTTCCGCAGGATTGCTTTACAGAGCTGGAAAAATAACATTTCAGGTGGAAGAATAAAAGTTCAAGAATATAAAGAGAGTCGATATTTTGAAGAAAAAAAAAGTGAAGGCAGCTGGCCTAGCAATACAAGATTTCAAACTATATTACAAAATGCTATTCATCAACATAATCTGGTACTGGTTAAGAAATAATGAGGTGAGGGGGGCAGAGCCAAGATGGCGGAGTAGAAACAGCTCATCCAAGCCACTCTGCCCCCACATTACCCCCAAACGATGTAAAAGGGGACTCTGAACAATTTCTGGAGCCCCAGCACCCACAGATCCAAACCCCTCCTCCAGGACATCTGTAAACATAGAGCCAGAAAATCCTCTTTCAGGGCTTCCAGTAAGGTCCAAGGGCTTCTGTACATAGTATCACAAACAAACATCAACACAGACAGAGCAGACAAAAAGAGTGCTGAGATACCACAAATTTTCTCCTTCTTAACTCTGCCACCACAAGAGTCCTCTTCCAAGTTCTACTGTCCCTAGCCTGGGCTTCTCCTTATATGTGGTCATTAATTCCTCCCCTTCTTATTTCCAGAGTTCATGAGCTCTAGGGTTCACAATTTATTGGGGTGTACAAGTTCTGTTTCTTAACAGACTTGATAAAAGGCTCAAAAGAAACTTGAACTGAAACAAGGTGTTAATTCAATAGCTGAAACAAGGTGTGAACTACTTCTTTGCTTTCCATTACACCACTTCACCCAGAAAAACCAATGGTATCTCTTTTTCAAAAAGATCAAGGAAAGAAAGAAGAGCAACTATATGTGCAAAAATATTTATAGGAGGTCTCTTTGGATTGGGAAAGAATGGATAAAGGAGGGATCACCCATCAACTGGGAATGATTGAACAAATTATGGGACATGATTATGATTGAATACTATTGTGTGGGAAAAAATGGCAAAGGCATGTTTTCAGAAAACTGGGAATATCAATATAAACTCATGTAAAGTGAGGTGAACAGAACCAACAGACCAGTATACACAATAAAAGCAACATTGACAGCCAAATTTCATCTGTGTAACATTTCAACATTTCAACTGTGTAAATTTTAGCTACTCTGATCAAGACAAAGATTCAAGACAATTCTAAGGAACTCATGATGAAAAATGCTATGTGCCCCCCAGAAACAGGATTGATGAACTCTGAGGGAAGATTAAAGCATACTTTTCTTCATTTTCTTTATTTTTATTCTTTTGTTATTTCAAAAGGGCAAAAATCGAAATGTGCTTTGTATGATTTCACATGCATAATGGTTCATCATATTATTATCTTTGTTAGTGCATGTGGAAGGGACAAGAAGGAGGTAGAAAATTTGAAACATAAACATTTTATTTTTTTAAATGTCAAAAACAAATGATGTTAAAATGATTATTTTATATTTTTCATTCATTTTTTCTCAGAGATTTTGCTGTCCTCCGTGTCTTCTTCTTTTAATCTATATCTATCATATTGTATTACTTATTTCATTTAATTTGGGAGTTTCGTTGATATACAATTTGTTGAAATAACTTCTAATGATTTGTCTTCTCCCTTCATTTTGAATTTTCTTTAAAAAAATTCATTATTTTAATTAGGCTTTTTTTCTTTTTTTCAGTAAAGGGTTAAAATGTTTCACATTTCTACTCTTATATTTTAAAATCTAGCTTTTGTATAAAATTTATTTTGTAAAATATCCTCTCTTAGTTTTTTTATTTCTTTTTTGTTTTAAATTTTGTTAATCACTCCTTTTCCTTTTGAAGTGTCTATTCTTTAGTTATATGCTGAAATTATTGATTTGTTTTTTCTACCTATTATTGATTAAAATATTTAAACATATAAAAATTTTCCTTGGTACTGGTTTGAATACATCATAAAATTTTGGTATTTTATACAATCATTTTACTATTTTTAGTAAATTATTTTATTTTTTCTAAAATTTGGTATTTTACACATGGTTTAAGTAGGAGGATTAAGTTACTCTGTATGCAAATAATTTTGAGTTGTTTTACAGTAGCACCTTATTTACTATTATTTATTATAATGTACTCTTTAAAGACTTCTTTTTGGTATTTTGGTTATTTCTGCATTTCTTTCTGAGGTTTCATATATTTTATGTCATTTTAATGTACAGTGCATATCTGAGAATTATGTATACTTCTTCATACTTTTCTTTAATAACATCCAGACATTTTACAAGCTTAATTTTTAAAAATGTCATATTAAGCTCAATTTGTGCTTTACACATCATTTTATTTATCTGTTTTATGGATGAATTCATTCATAGGAATTATTGCTAATAAAGTTTCCCTTCATTATCTTCTCTTTAGCTTTTCTTTTTACATGTTCCTTCCCTTTTAAAAAGGAGAGAAAAGCAGTGTACTCAAAACAAGTACTGTAGCTTTGGTGCAAAATTACTCTTTCCTGTCCCCTTTTTTCATTTCCTTGAACCCAATAACCATTCATGAATTTTATTCTTTCTTTTTGTACAAACCCCATTATATAACCATAATCCATAGATTTTTTTTTAATTTAAGGATAATTTTTTCATTAATTTACTCTTTTACTCTACTCCATTTCTCTCCCATTTTAATAAATAATAAGTACATACATATACATGTATGCATATATACATTCACATACACATATACATGCATAATACATATATATACATACACATGTATATGCACACACACACACTTATGTGTGTGTGTGTATGTGTGTGTCCATTTTGAGAATGAATTCTTCCCCTCCTTTGGCTTGTTCAAATGACAGAGAATTTCAAGATTCTTTATCTCATCCCCTCCTCTATTTTTTTTTTTTTTGTGGTTACAACAGCAGAGTTTTTTTCAAAACAAAGCCAGAAAGGTAATAGGACAGAAATTGAGTGGTCAGGGAAAGGGGAGGAGGAACAGATGGATTGGAAGACACAGATCTGTGCACAGATCTGGAGAGGCCACATGGATAAATCACAGAACAAAAATCGAGGAACTAGGAATTAAGAGAAAAGGGAGGAAAAGGGAAAACCATATATACTATATCAAACTGAGTGCAAAAAGTTTAAGAGAACCCTATTGTCCCAAATAAGAGACCTTAAAATATAAGAACATCGAGTTTTCTATTAGTGTGGCTATAAGGCAATTTTGAATAAAACAACCCTTTTGGCCCACACATAAGATGAGCTCAAATGTACAGAAGACAATAAACAATAGGGCTAGGAATATACAATCATTCTGAGTAATGGTGGTGAGGAAACAAATACCCTATTGACCCAAGAATTAAGTCATTTTTAATAAGGCTAGGTTGGAGGAGGAATGAGATTAGCAGTTAAAATGGGGTAATCTTTATCTGCCACATGGGGAGAAAGCCGCCACTGGTACCAAGTAGTAATTCCCTACTATCTCTCCTTTTTCAACCCATTAGATGGTAAGCTTCCTGAGGGCAGGGCCCATCTTTTGCTTCTTTTTGTATTCCCAGCACAGTGCCGGGCATATAAGTGCTTAATAAATCTTTATTGATTAGACTTATGAAAAATAGTCCAAAATGGAGGGGCACTTTGGAGCTGGGTTTCAGGTGGTTCCAATTGCTGGGGAACCTTCCCTGGCAAATTGAGGTGCCGGGCTTGGGCTTTCTGGATCTATAATCATAAGGCCTGGATTCAAATTGGGCTCTGCCATTTACTGTGTGTTCATCACAAGTCATTTCATCTGTGGGCCCCAGTGTCTTGAACTGTAAAATGATGGCATTGGGCTGGATGACCTCTAAATCCCAGCCTAGCTCTAAATCTTTACTCCTTGATTTGGTGGCCAGATATAGTGCTTGCAATACTAAAGTCAACCACTAGAGTGCAGCAGGTGCCATCACCTTAACCTCCTCCCCCCCCCGAAATTAGTCCAAATACATGGTGTCACACCTATGGTGTGGAGAATCAAGAACAAAGGGCTAAAATCAACAATTGTCCCTGGATTCCTCTTTCAGTAGGTTGGGCTCTGGCCAACAGAGGTGTCCTGTTCGAGGAGGTACAGTCCTGCTGTTCTCTACCACTGGCAAGAGGCCTGAATTCAGTTCAGGCTGGAGTGTGTCCAGCAAAGGGGTGACCAGGACAGAGGACCCAATGCCACTGGAAGTCCAGTGAAGGCAGTCTGGGTTGGGCCAACACATGGAAGACAGGGTTACCCTTATTCTAGTTAGTGTGGAGAGTTAGTTAGGAAAGTGTGGAGAGGCAGATTTAGGCTTGGTATGTTAATAGACAGCCTTGGGGCTGGTGTGGAGTTCTTTGGGCAGAAGCTGGAGTAGTGTGTGCACACAGAGTCTGGGTTAGATTAGATGACTTGTGTTTCCTCCCCATCTCTCCCTCCTCTATTTTTTGTATAAACTTTTAATTGAGTACAATTATGTGAAATAATGCTTCCAATTCTTCCTCTCCTGTTCCTCTCCCCTAGTAAATTCCTCAACTTCCTTTTCATTTTCTCATAAAGTCTGAAAGACATAGCAACCTTTCAACTTCTGGGAGCCAAGATGGCAGAGTAATCAGTAAGTTGCTCTCACTCTCCCTTATTGACCATTAAAAACTTAGAAAATATTGACCTAGGGATAATTCTGTACCAACAGAGACAGCAGAAAGATGGAGTGAAACAGTCTTTTAGCCTGAAAGGCTTGGGGGATTAAAAGGAAAGGTGCTTCTTGCTCAGGTGGAAGAGGAATAGTACAGGATGGGAGGAGACCCAGCAAGACATCAGCAAACCCCACCTCAACAAATGAGCATGAGATCCCTAAATCCTGGGATGGTAGAGCATGTAAACACCAACAACAGGACCACCCCCCCCCCATGCACCTTGAAACACCCAGGAGAACCAGCAGAGTCCAGCTCAGAGAGCCACCATGCACAATGGCTGGCAGGCATCCTCCAGCAGTTTAACCTCCCTGTGCTTCAGTGCAACTCCAGGAGGGCAGGCATTCTCCAGAGGTCAGACACCTTACCCCTGCCCTCAGTTCTTCAGTGTAGCTCTGGGGAAATGCAGAAAAATTCCCCCTGGACTCAGCATATACTAGCCACCCCTACTAGGAGCCCAGTTCAGAATGAGGTAAGTTTCCAGGCCCCTGCAGCCTCCAGCTGCAAGCACCTGAGACCCCATCATACAAATCAAGTGACAAGGTCCCTTGACCCCAGCACAGGAAGTTTGGGATAGAGCAAACTGTGCTCCAGCTGAAGAGCTCAATTTCAAAAACCAGGAAAGTTAAACACAATGAGCAAAAAGCAGAAATAGACACTAACCATAGGTTCTTTTTATGGGCAAAACAAAGATCAAAACACAAATTCATATGAGGACAACATTGTCAATATACCTACATCTGAAACCTCAAAGGGAACTATGAACTGGTCTCAAATAGAAAAAATTCTTCTTGGAAGAGCTCAAGAAGGATTTTAAAACTAAAATAAGAGAGGTGGAAGAAAAACTGGAAAAAATAAGGCGTATGTAAGAGAGAGTCAGCAACTTGTGAAAGGAAGGACAAAAATTAGCTGTAGAAAATAAGACCTTAAAAATTGAACAAATAGGGAAAAAGTACACTTAAAACAACTCCTTGAAAAGTGGAATTGGTTAAATGGAAAAGGAGATACAAAAACTAACAAAAGAAAACAACACTTTAAAAGTTACAATGGGGCAAGTAGAAGCACATGACTGTATGAAATATCAAGAATCAATCAAAGAAAATCAAAAGAATAGGAAAAAACAGAAGAACACATACAATTCCTCTTTGGAAAAACAACTGACCTGGAAATAAGATACAGGAGAGATACTTTAAAAAAATACATTGTGCTACCTGAAAGCCATGACCAAAAATAGAGCCTGGACATCATATTTTAAGACATCATCATGGAATACTGTCCTGAGGTTCTAGAAGCAGAGGATACAATAGTCACAAAAAGGATCTACCAATCACCTCCTGAAAGGGATCCCAAACTTAAAATGCCAGGGAATATTGTAGCCAAATTAGAAAATTATCATTTCAAAGAGAAAATACTGCAAGCAGAGAGAAAAATAAATAAATATTATGGAAAAACAGTCAGGATTATTTAGGACTTGCAGCATCTACATTAAAAACCAGAATACTTGGAATATGGCATTCCAAAAGACAAAGGAGCTTGAATTACAACCAAGAATCAACTACCCAGCAAAACAGAGCATAATCTTTCAGGAGAAGAGATGGGCATTCAAAGAAATCGACTTCCAAACTTGCCTGATGAAAAGACCAGAGCTTAATGGAAAATTGAATCTTAAAACACAGAACTCAAGAGAAGCATAAAAAGATAAACAGGAAAGAAAAAAACACATGCTATTCAATAAGGGCAAACTGTTTACATCCTTGTAACACTTGAGAATTTCATCATCATTACAACATTTTAAAAAGTTATACATAGAGGGCATGGGTATAAATTGGCTTTGATGTCATGATAAAGGATCCAATTGAGTTGAAAAGGGATTTTACTGGGAAAATAGGAAAGGAGGAATGGTAAATTACATCACATGAAGAGGCACAAAGGCCTATTGCAGGAGAGATAAAGGGAGGGAGCTGAGTATTGTTTGAACTTTATTCTTATTGGATTTGGCTCAAAGTGGGTATTACCTACTCAGTTAAGGTATAGAAAACTAACTTACCCTGTAGGAAATAGGAGGGGAAAAAGGAAAGAAAAGGGAGAGGACTGATAGAAGGGAAACGGATTGAAGGAGGTGGTGGTCAGAAGAAAAACTCAAGTGAGGAGGTAAAGGGAGAAAGGGGAGAAAAAAAGCATAAACAGGGGGGTGCAGGATGGAGAGAAAGACACAGGTAGTAATCATAACTGTGAATGTGAATTGAATGAAGTCTCCCATAAAATGGAAGTGGATAGCTGAATGGAGTAAAAACCATAATCTAACAATATATTACAAGAGACACATTGAAGCAATGGATACTCACAGACTAAAGGTAAAAGGCAGGAGTACAATACAATACAACACAATACTTTAACTGAGGTAAAAACAAAAAAAAAACAGGAGTAGCAAACTTGATCTCAAACAAAACAAAAGGAGACATTGGTCCAAGTAAAAAAGATAAGGAAGGAAACTACATCCTGCTTCAAGGTACCATAGACAATAAAGTAATAACATTACTTTTCGTATGTGTACCAGGTGGCATAGCATCCACATTCTTAGAGGAGAAGCTGAGTTACAGGAAGAAATAGAGAGCAAAACTATATGTGGCCCCTCAACCTCCCCTTCTCCAAACTAGATAAATCTAACCATAAAATAAAAAAGAAAGAAGTTAAGGAGGTGAATAAAATCTTAGAAAATTAAGATATGGTAGATCTCTGGAGAAAATATAATGGGGACAGAAAGGAATATACCTTTTCCTTTTTTTAATATGCCTTTTTCTAAGTAGTATATCACACATACACAAAAATTGACCATGTATTAGTCATAAAACCTTCATAGCCCTGTACAGTAAAGGCAGAATTAGAATTATTAAATGCATCCTTTTCAGATCACGATGCAGGAAAAATTATGTGTAAAAAATGTCATGGAAAGATGGATTAAAATTTAATTGGAAACTAAATAATCCAATCCTAAGGAATGAATGGGTCAAACAACAAATCACAGGAGCAAACAATAATTTAATTCAAGATACTGACAACAATGGGAAAACATCCCAAAACTTATATAATACAGTGACCATTTTGGGAGAACTTTTATATCTCTAAATGCTTTCATGAATAAAATAGAGAAATAGGAGATCAATGAATTGGACATGCAACTAAAGAAGTTAGAAAAAGAACAAAGTAAAAATCCCCAATTAAATACCAAATTAGAAATTCTGAAAATCAAAGGAGAGATTAATAAAATTGTAATTAAGGAAACTCGACTAATAAATGAAACTAAGACCAAGTTTTATGAAAAACAAAATAAAATAGATATACATTTTGCTAATTTGATTTACAAAAGAAGAGGGGCATCTAAGTGGTGCAGTGAATAGAGCATCATCCCTGGAGTCAGGAGGACCTGAGTTCAAATCTGGTTTTGGACACATAACACAAAAGCTAGCTGTATGATGTTAGGCAAGTCACTTAACCCCAAATTGCCCTCCAAAAGGCAAAAAAAAATTTAAAAATGAAGAAAACCAAATTGACAGCATAAAAATTGAACAGTGTGAATTCACTTCCAATGAAGAGGAAATTAAAACAATAATCAGGAGCTCTTTTTCCCAACTGTATTCAAATAAATTTGACAATCTTATTGAAATGGATATTTACAAAAATATGATTGTCCAGATATTTTAGTGAAAAAAAATGAACAAACTGTCAAAGAACTCCCTAAGAAAAATTCCCCAGAGTCATTTGGATTTAAACATGAATTCTATCAAACATTTAAAGAAAAATTAATTACAATACTATCTAAACTATTTGGGAAAGCAGACAAAGAAGCAGTCCTACAAAATGATTTTTATGATACAAATATGGTGCTGATACCTAAATTGAGATGAGCCAACAACAGAAAAATAAAATTATAGACAAATAGCTCTAGTGAGTATACACAAAACAATTTTAAATAAAATATTTGCAAAGAGATTGTAGCAACTTATTTTGAGGATAATAACCTGTGACCAAGTTGTATGTATACCAGGAATGTAGGGCTGGTTCAATATAAGGAAAACTATCAGACTAATTAATCTTATCAATAAGAAAACTAACAGAAGTCATATAATTACATACAGAAAAAAAGTTTTTGGAAAAATTCAACACCCTTGACTCATGATGGAAATATATATTCACATCCAGAGAAAGAACTACAGAGTCCGTATACAGACTTCATGAAGCAAACAATTTGCTTTCTCTCTTTTTTGTTTCCTCTTTCTCATTCCCTCCATTGGTTATAATCCTTCTTTACAACCTGACTAATGTTTAATGTGAAGCTATTTGTACATCCTACATTTCATTGCATGGGTAGGGGAGTAGGGTGAGAAGAAAAGGGGGGGGGAGAAAATTTGAAACTCAAAGGATTGTGGAACTAAATGTTGTAAACGAAAAGTAAATAAATAAGCTTCCTTTTTTTTTTTTAGAGTTCTGCAAATCGGTTTTTCTTTTTTTTTCTTTTCATTTTTTTTTAACAAATGCTTTATTAAATTCTGGTTTACATCATTCATTTCCACCAGATTTTGAGTTACATTTTTCCCCATTTTTCCCTACCCACCACCCCAGAATAGCAGTCCCACTAAATATCCCTTCATCCAATCTGCTCTCTCCCATATCTTCTCCCATACCCCCTTCGACTTTGCCATTAGGGCAAGGTGAGTCTCTGAGCCCCAATGCCTGAACATCTTATCTCCCAATTACATGCAAGATAGTATTAATAATAGTATTTCTATACATTTGAAACATTTAAATTTAAGACTTCAAATTTCAGATCCATTCTGTTCCTCCCTTGTCACTCACTCGTTTTGGTAAGATAAGCAATTCAGTATCTGTTGTACATATAAAGCTATGCAAAACATTACCATAGTAGATATATTGTAAAAGACTGCTTATATTTCCCTCCCACACATCCCACCCCCAACCTGGTCCATTCCCTACTTTGATCTTGTCCCTCTTCCAAAGTGGGTACTTCCAACCTCCTCTCCCCCTAGAATGCTCTCCCCTCCATCATCCCCCCTCTCATCCCCCTTCCCCCTACTCTCCTGCAGGGTGTGATATACCATTTAGTATGTATGTGATTCTCTCCCTGAGCCAAATTCAATGAGAATAACAGTTTTGCCTTTTTGACTTCCTGTTCTTCCCTTTCCCTGCAACTACTTCCCTTGCCTCTTCTACATGAGATAGTTTACCCTACCCTGTCTCTCCCCATCTCCTCTTGTCACTTTCCTCTCTCATCTCTTAACTTCACCCCTTAAGGATCATCCCTTCCCACCAAATTCAACCTATGCCCTCTATCCATGTATAACTGTAAACCACACATATTCACATGTGTATTCATATGACCATATACCCTTCTTCAATTATTTTCATAACGAGAAAGATTTCATCAGTTACAGTTATTGTTTTTCCATGTATGAATGTAAATAGTTCAACTTCGATAAGTTCCTTTTGATTTTTATTCCCTGATTACCTTCTCAAGCATCTCTTTCTTCTTGTGTCTGAATGTCAAATTTTCTATTCAACTCTGGTTTTTTCCTCAAGAATGCTTGAAAGTCCTCTATTCCACTGAATGACCATATTTTCCCCTGAAACAAGATACTCAGTTTTGCTGGGTAGGCGACCCTTGGCTTCACTCCCAGCTTTTTTGCCCTCTGGAAAATCATATTCCATGCCTTTCAGTCCCTCAGTGTAGAAGCTGCCAGGTCCTGCGCTATGCTGATTGTGTTTCTACAGTGTTGGAGGAAGGAATGATTCTCCTCAGTGAGCTTTTGAGATTCTTTTTCCAGCTGGCAAATTCGACTTTATAAGGCATTCTTCTCCTCATTGCCTTTCTGAGCCTCTTTTGCCATTTGAGTTAGTCTATTTTTAAGGTGTCATTTTCCTCAGTCAGGCTGTTGACTGTCATTTCATACTTTTCTTGCATCTTTCTCATTTCTCTTCCCCATTTTTCCCCTGCTTCTCTTATGTGCTTCTTAAGGTCCTCTATGGCCTATAGCCAGCTTGTATTTTCATTTGGGGCTTTTGGTGCAGGAGTTGTGACCTCACAGTCCTCCTCCTGTGCCATGCTTTTATCCTCTTTGCCCCCAAAATAGGAGTCTAAAGTTGTATTTTCTGTTTATTTTGTTTCCTTTGCCTAGGCATATTGCCACTTAATTACTTGATTGTTGGGCTTGTTGCCACAGTAGGGCTCTGCCACCAGACAGGAGAGCTTCTATCCCAACTTCACAACTTCCAGAGGTTGGGTGGCCTCTGTAAAGCCTCCACCTACTCTGGAAAATTGGATACCCTCCCCAGACCTCCCCCCAAGACCACAATCCAGATCCAAGCAGGTTAAAGCAAGAGAGATTAACCCTCAGACTGAATGCTGGATCTCTCTACAGTTTGCAGACCAGGAGCTGGAGCTGCGACTGTAGCTGCAAAATGGCCTCTATGCCATGTTTCCTCAGCAGCTTTTCGCCCCCAGGGGAGGAAGCTGACACGTTCCCCAAATACTGGTCCCAAAGTCCACAGGACAGTAACCTCTCACTTTGTCCTAGGCATATCTGTGCTGATAATTCTGGAATTGCCACAGCTGCTAGTGTTCTGGGGTCCCTCCAGCCAGCTGCTGCCCCGGCCACCCTGGGGCTAAAACCAAGGCTCACTTGGGCCTGGGCTCAGCTCTCAGAGCACTGCACTGTCTGCGCTGTTGGTTCCCAGCCCACTGTGCTGCCTGTTCTCAGAGTGCTGTGCTGGCTGCTCCCTGCAGGGCTGCTGGGCTGTCCTCAGCAGGAAGTTAGATTCTCTGTGTTGTTCTGTCAGTGCTGGGGCTCCAGAAGTTGTTCAGATTCCCCTTTTACATTGTTTGGATGTGGTGTGTGGCAGAGCACCTTGCAAGTGCTTTATTTATATGGTAAATAAATAAATAAATAAATAAACTTTCAATAAAAAAATACAGCACCCATTCCTATCAAAAACATTAGAAAACATGGGCATATATGGTATTTTCCTTAAAATGATAAGTAGAATCTATATAAAATGATCAACAACATTATATGTAAGCAGGGTAAGCTAGAAGTATTTGACATTAGTTTGGGGGTGAAACCAGGATGTCCCTTATCACCATTGTTATTCAATATTGTGCTAGAAATGTTAGTTTTAACAATAAAAATGAAATAGTAATTTAAGGAATTGGAATAGGCAAAATAGAAACAAAGCTATCACTCTTTGCTGATGATATAATAGTACACTTAGGGAATCAATTAAAAAAAACTCCTTGAAATAATAAACAATTTTAGCAAAATTGCAGGATATAAAATAAACCCATGTAAATTATTGGTATTTCTATTTATTACTAAAAAAGTAAATAAGCAACAGACAGAAAGAGATATTCCATTTAAAGTTCATAATAATAGATATGGTAGACATCTGAAGAAAACTCAATGAGGATAGAAAGGAATATACCTTTTCTCAGCAGTATATGGCATCTGCACAAAAATTGACCGTGTACTAGGGCATAAAAATCTCAAAATCCAATGAAGAAAGGCAGAAATATTAAATGCATCCTTTTGAGAACTTAATCCAAGAAAATTATATTTGATAAAGGGACACCTAACGATAGACTAAAATTTTTGTTTTATTTTATTTATTCATTTTTGTGGTTCCTCCTATTGATTCTAATCCTTCTTTAAAGCATGACTAATGTGAAAATGTTTTCAATATGAATGTATATGTAGAGCCTATATAACATATTGCATGCCATTTTGGGGAGGTTGGAGGGGAGGGAGAGAAAATTTAAAATTCAAGGTCTTATGAATACTGGAAACCAGAAATGAATTAATTAATTAAGGGGGAAAATCATAAAAACATCACTTCCAGATCTTCTAATGGACTTCTCTTAGGAACCCTGATGAAAGTATGGTACTGAGAGGACATAGACTAATTCTCAGTATTAGCAATTAAATATTTAATGCTTGTTTCTTATCTTTATCTCATACTACTCTTTGTTTTTTTAATGCTTAATTTCTTTGTATTTAAAATTTTGCATAGCTCTATGTCATAACTCCTATCCAGTTTTGCTGGGTAAAATATTAATGCTTAAAAATCTATATCCTTTGTTTCTGGACTATTTTCTCCCAATTTATCTGAATGCTTATAATGGTGGCTGCTATGATATGTAATCCTGACTGATTATTCAGTACATGATTTCTTTCTTTCTGACTGCTTATAGCATATTTTAGTTGATAACAGCCTGTTATAAGGCATATGAAGTCATTATATTATGTGTTTATTTTCAATTAAATCCACTTGTATCATAAGAATGGACAACGGAATCTCATTTATTTTCAGATCATGTTGTATTTTAATATGATTTTTTTTAATCTACACTTAGGAAGAATCACCAATTCACAGTCTCTTCAAAGTTCACATAAATCAAAATGTTTCAATCTATGTAATGTGGTTCCATTCCCTCACATAATTCCAATATTTAACTACTTCTCTGACAATGATATAATAAGTACTGAATCCTACTGAATTACATAGTTTTTGATTTAAGATAGGAAGTCAATGTGTCAGATGAAAGGACAAATGTTTTCCAATTGAAATAAAGAAGACATACTGAAATAATAGATATAAAGAACACTAAAGCAAAAATTCTCATAGCCTTCTTTCCCTCCCTCAAAGGACTACCCTTAAACTGAGTCACCATTTTAAGCACCATATTCTCCACACTATGATAAATTGAGAACAGCAACCACTTTCTCCATACGTGTACTGTTATCATTTCTACAACATTCAAAAGTGCAGATGGCTTTGTAACATTAGAAGAGTTTATTTTTTTTCCTAATGGTTTAAATTGCCAAAAATTAAAAATTTGTGTTTTATGCTAGACATTAAAGACATTGTGCCCATACTTAAATGTCATAATGACATGGTGAAACTTGTGATTTAGGAACACCAATCTGGTAGTTGTGTGAAGGAGAATGAGAATGTGGACGTGGGAGACTACTTAATTTATTTTAGTGATATAGGCAAAATGTTATAAGGTATGGAACTAAGGTGATAATACAGGAAGAGGAAAAGTTATAGATATAAGTAACTGTTGTGGAGACACAATTGATAAGTTTCAGATACTGTCTTTGGAATGAATGTGAAATAATTACCATCAAATAAGACTCCTACATTTCAAACCTGGGTGACTGAAGTGATTGTAATATCTTCAATAGAAATAGGAAAGTTAGGCTTGGAGGTAGATTAAGAAGAAAATAAAGTAATGAGTTCCTTCATGGACATAATGAGTTTGAGATGTCCATGGTACATCAAGATATACACTTCTAACAAGGAGCTGGTAATGTGAAGCTGGATCTCTGGAAAGTGGTGAAGGCTAAACACATAGATTTGTTAGTCATTTTCATAGAGATGATAATTGGAAGTTGACAAAATCATCAAGAATAAGAATATAGAAAGTAAAAAGGAGAGGGCTTAGTGTAGAGTCCTAAAGTGTTTTCACACACACTGAGTAGAGCAAACTCATGAACAAGAATAATGCAAAAGCTTTAGAGGTCATTAAGAATGAGAAAACTCCTTTGGTTTTTGTAATATTTAGAGATCTTTTAAACTTTTTTGGTTTATTTTTTGCTTTTCTTTTTTTATACCTGGGTACTCTCAAAATTACTTTGTTTAGTTAAAATAAAATATTCTTCTGTAGTGTTTCTTAAGTATAAAAGCAGAATATCATTTAAAATGGCACAAAAATGCCAAGATGTCTTAAGGGTAACTGTCTAATATTATCCAAAACTGCATGAAAGTAATATCTTAAAGATCAAGAGGAAATAATAAAAATTTAGAATATTAAGGAAAAATGAAAAAGGTAGGTATGATGACAGAAGTGCACTTATAGTCATCTTAACATGTTATAAAGCAGAAATCAACAAAATAATTCAGTTATGCCTAATTAAAAAGAAACAGCATTGGAAGAGACAAGAAATTAATCAGAAAAAATGGAATGTAATAATACAATATCTGATAAACTAAAAAAAAGCAAAATATATGAGAAAGGATGCCTAATACTGCTAAATCTGGAAAGCATCCTGGTATAAATTAGGTTTAGATCAATATCTTACATATTTTATAATTATTTCTGAGTAAAGACCCATAAATTAAATTTTTAAGAAAAGAGAATAGGAGATCATATAAATTTCACAGAAATATGTAGGTTGTGAGGGAAGTGATTTTGGGAAATTTATGCTAATTTCTTAGATTAAAATTTTAACATTCATGATATATAGATAAATGTATTTTAATTAATTGTATTAATTTTAATTAATTAATTCTAAGAATTTCTATTAGACACATAAACTCATACAACGTGAAGTAAGCAGAATCAAGAAAAATTTACACAATGGCTACAATAATTTAAAAGGAAAAAATACAACCACAAAAGATTCAGAAATAAATGTTGCAAAATTACAAAAGAAGTTGACCTCAAAAAGGAGATATAAGACATTTTGCCCTATTCCTTCATAGAGATGGGGGGGTGAGGTGAGGAACCACAAAACCACAAATTAGATATTTAATATATAATATAACATATAATGTATGTTATATATAATATATAATATAATGTGAAATATTTTTTCTATATATTGATCAGTCATGCTACCTTTTTTCCCTCTCTTTCTTTTCTTTTATTTTATTGTAAGAGATGCTCACTTGGGCATGTGAAAGGAGATAAAACAAGGGAAAATTTATTGATGTAAAGACAAAAAGTACTATTTAAACTTATTAAAAAATATAGATAATTTTGTTACATGAAACTCAAAATAATTTTGACAAAACGAAAGAAGGGAAATGGTCGATGTGGAGGGAAAGAGTGGAATGTTATCTGAATATCTAAGATAACTGAAAAAATAACATATACAGAAAACACAATTCTCCAATTAATAGGTGTTAAAATGATAAGAATAAACTTCTAATAAGAATTGCAAAATAATGATCATGTGAAACAGTGATATAAATAACTAGTAATAATGCAAATGAAAACAGCCCCAAAGTTTTTTTCTCTGTGTTCAGCAACTGGGCAAAGATGATGAAAGATGGTGATAATCATTGTTGTGAAGTAGGAGTAGTGAAAAGACATCTACATGAATACATCACTGCTGAAGCTGTGAGTTGGTACAACCAATTGAAGCAGTTGATTCTGGATAGAAATTTGGAATTAGGTGAATAAATTGACTAGAATATACATAGCTTTTGACCAAAAGACCACGCTCCTAGCTATATACTCCAAAAAGATAACTAATACTAAAAATGGCCCCATAAAGGGGTAAGATTTCCTTAATAACACCAAACGTTCCCCCAAACAAATGTCAATCTTTGTATCATTAATATTCTAATACTTCTATTACATTGTTGGAAGTCGCACAAAACAATAGTGTCTGAAGAATTAAAAATAATTATGAAACAACAAAAGATAGAAACAAATAGTGCAGGAAATTAAGCTGCAACATTATATGTATGTGTGTGTATGTGTGTGTATGTATGTGTGTGTGTGTGTGTTTATGGAACTTGATTATAGAAAAAAGATAAATTGCTCACATGGAAAGACATATGGAAATTGGCCAGGACACCTTTTTAAATTCAGAAGAAGTGGCAGAAACCTTCAGCATGTTGGTTGGACCCTCTGTGACAAACTTATGTGAGGAAATGAAGAAATGTTACAAAAAATAGCCTGGAATAGATAAGTAACACTAGACTTCACTGGAGAAAAAAAAATACAAAGAGAAGAGATCATCTATCCAATTGGATATTTATGTATTTGAGAAGTCATGTTATAGATAGAACATAAAAACTCATACTGACATTGAAAGCCAACTGGGCAAATTATAATTATCAGAATATTTAATAAACCTATCTTTTTTATAGAGAATTGAGCCAAATCTGTATGAATACAAGTCATTCCCCAATTGATAAATGGTCAAAGGATATGAATAGGAAGTTTTCAGAGAAAGAAATTAAATATATCTATAAGCATATGAAGAAATGCTCTAAATCACTATTAATTAGAGAAATGCAAATCAAAACAACTCTGAGATACCACATCGCTCCAGTCAGATTGGCTAAGATGACAAAACAAGAAAGTGACAAATGCTGGAGAGGATGTGGACAAATTGGAACACTAATACATTGCTGGTGGAGTTGTGAACTTATCTAACCATTCTGGAGAGCAATCTAGAATTATGCCCAAAGGATTATAAATAATTTCATACCCTTTGACCCAACAATACCACTTCTAGGGTTATATCCCAAAGAGATCAAAAAAGTGGGAGGAAGACCCATATGTACAAAAATATTTTTAGCAGCCCTTTTTGTGGTTGCAAAGAATTGGAAACTAAAGGGGTGCCCATCAATTGGGGAATGGCTAAACAAGTTGTGGTATATTAATGTAATGGAATTTTATTGTGCTATAAGAAACGAGGAGATGACGTATTTCATAATTACCTGGAGAGACTTATACAAACTGATGCTGAGTGAGAAGAGTAGAATCAGAAGAAATTTGTATACAATCACAGACATACCATATCTGTGATGACCAACTATGACAGACTGGACTCTTTTCAGCAATGCAGTGATATAAGTTAATCCCGAATGACTCAAGAAAGTGAGAAATGTGCCATCCAGAGATAAAACTAGAAAGAACTGAGCCTGAATCCTGATGGAAGCAAACTAAATGATCTTGTTCTTTTCATGGTTTGGTTTTATTTCTTCTTTACCATCTTTCATCCCACCTAGTACAATATGCCTTTGTAATTGGAATAATGTCTAATATGAATGCATTTGCAGACCCTATACTGTACTATATGCTGTCGTGAGGTAAGGGGGGAGGGAAGTAAAGGAAATTTGAAAATCAAGGAACTATGGAATTGAATCTTGTTAACTGAAACTAAACTAATAAATTAATTTTAAAATTTAAAAAAAAAATAAACCTATCTTTTTTTCTGCTGTTCCTGAATAAAAGTCAGCAAATTTTCAAAGTTAGAAAAAAATTAGTAATGGCCTTTTTCTTATCCTTTCGATTGATCTTAGGTTTTCTTTTCACTCTATTCTTTAGCTGTTTATCGTCTATTTAAAAGCATAGTTGTAATTAGCAATCACAAAAAAGAGATAAATGCAGGTACCTTTTACAGGTTTTGACTAAAGATAGATCATTTTATCTAAAAACAAAAAAAAATAAAATTCATACTTATGAATTGAAACTGATAACACTTACTTTTGATGAAGAATGAGGGAGTCCACAATGCATAGAAAAAAGTGCAATAGAAATTAAGAGAATAAACAATGTGAAATTTTCTTACTGAATACCAATTTTTCTTCATAAATTGTCTTGTGTTGACACTGCAGTAGGATTAGTTCTTAAATATAACTAACACTTTGCATATTATATTCATATTATTATTATTATCTCACATTTATTAAATGCAACTACCCCTTGCTCTTTTTTATTTTTAGCTGTTAAAATTCTTTCAAATACTCACATTAACTGAAATTTTTACTTTCCACTCAATCTAAAGTTAAAGTGTCTATTGATGGCTACAACTTTTCCCAATCCTTCTGTCTTATGAGGCCAGATGGGAGAATCAATGAGTATACTCCATTCTACCACATTTTTCTTTTAGTATTTTAATTACATTAATTGTTTTCAATCAAGGAGTATGCCTTTTCTACTTATCCTCATTGAGGAAGCAATAAAAAAAAAAACCTTCCGTTTAAAACATGTAGTTGAGGAAAACTAATTGCAACACTGTCTCTAGTATGTGCCTGGTGTGTGTGTGTGTGTGTGTGTGTGTGTGTGTGTGTGTGTGTGTGTGTGTGTGTGTGTTAAGCTGTTAAGCTGCCTTCTGAGTCCATTTCTCTCTGAAATTCTCTGGAAAAATGAATGACCATTACACTGATCAGGGTTTCTAAGTCTTTACTATTTATTATCTTTTAAAATTTTAAATATTTTATTACATTTTATTTTCATTTCCATATTCTGTTCCTCCTACCTTCCTCTCCCATACCAATGAAAAAGAAAAACAAAATCTGTAACAAAAATGTACACTTAAGGTGAAAATGCTTTCCACTTACTGAAAGGAAAGGAAAAGAAAACAAAAGAAAAAGAAACAAAAAATGTTTTCCAGAATATATAGAACAGTTCATATCTCTACCAAAAGTGTGTTCGTGTACCTATTTTCTGTCTGCCCCTCCAGCATTGTTTCCTATTCTTTTGGTCATCATTGCCAATATGGTGGGTGTGGTGAAACTTCAGAATTGTTTTAATTTGCTTTTCTGTAATTACTAGTAAATTAGAGATTTTTTTTTAAATATGGTAACATTTACTTTATATCTTAGAAATAAAGCCATTATAAGAGAAAGTTGGAACATTATTTTTTCATGCACCTGCTTCTTTTGGATTGATTGTGCAAAAAAACAAAACAAAACAATTATATATAATTGACATCATGCCTTTTAGATAGACATCCTCTTAATCCCTTGTTTTGTAGTTAATTCTTCCATCATCCATAGATTTGGCAGGAATTTCTTTCTTGCACCACAAATCTGTGTAATGTGTTAAGTCTTTACCTCCAAGGCACTACCCAAATGTAGTTTTCTTGCTACACGGTGGGAGATGTTGGTCTATAATTAGTTTTGACTAGATTGTTTTATGATTTTTCCAAAAGTTTTTGTTGGTGATATTAAGAATATTTATAATTTAGGTAAGTGTATTTTACATACTGAAACTATGATGAAGTTATTTTTTCAATTACTTTTTTTAGATGATTCTTTAGTTTTCCTTACGAAAAGCAAAAATTGTATTACTTCTTTGCCATTGTTTATTAACTCACTTTCATTTTCTTGTCTTATTGCATTTATAATGTTGTATTGTGTGAAAATATTCATTCTTCTACAGCTCTAATTTTATTAGAAAGATACCTAATTTGTTATAACAAAAACTTCTGGTTTTTAAAAAAATTATATGTCAAGGAAAGATTAATTTATTCCTAAACTTTCTAGCATTTTGTTAAGGTATGAGTGCTATACTATCAAAGGTGTTTTTTTTTTCCCTGCATTTATTATTAGAAAACTTATGATGTTATTTTTGTTGCTAATATCATCACTGGGTTTATAATTTTGCTGATATTAAGCCAACCCTGCATTCCTGATATAAATACAGAGTTGTCATAGTGTATGATATTTGTGATATGCTACAATTGTTAGTATTTTATTTTTTCATAAATACTCATTAGGGATAGTTGTCTATGGTTTTCACTCTCCCTTTTAACCTTATTAGTTTTATCAAACAATTTATGTAATATTGGGATTAATTTTCTTATATACTTCACTTGTAAATTAATTTAGTCCTTCTGGTTTTTTTTTGTTTGTTTGTTTTTGAGAGGGTGTTCATTTATTGCACGCTCAATTTCTTTTCTATGATTGGATTTTTTAACTGTTGATCAAATTTATATATATTGCTATTACAGTTAATATAATGGGGTGAAAACCATATGTAGATAAGTATGTATATACACACATACTACATATATATGCATACATACATATATATTTCCCCAAATTATATTTTTTAATTTTTTAATTCTCCCTCTTATATTTTAATTTTGTTCATTTCTTCTTTGATTTCTAGGATTTCTCTTTTGGAATTTAATTGTGGGTTTTTATAGGGTTTCTGTTTAACTGCATGCCCAAGTCAAGGATCTGATTTTTTTTCTCCCTTTAAATAATGAATATATATCTATATAAATATGTGTATGTGTGTATATTTGCCTAAAGCATAACTTTCTCTTCATACCTAAAATTTGATCTATTTTCACCTTTTCACTACTATTAATGAAATTTGTGATTTCCCTCTGACACAATGATTTCCTATGATTAAGTCATTTAGTCTCTAAATTTAAATATTTTTATCAGTCTTTTATAGAAGCATCTACTATTACACCATCAATCTACTATTAGAAAATTACTATTACTATCACAACATTGATAGTTAATCTTTGCATTGTTACATATGATAACAGGCTCATGTTCATTTTGCTTTTTTAGGGTATTGGATTTTTTGTTGGTTTGTTTGTTTTGTTTTAGGATATCAGATTCAGCTCAAGGTGTGGATGTGCAGGATTTCATGGCTTTCAAAGTAGACTTATGAGGGCTAAATTTGACTACTGCCATCCTCATCTGAAATTTGCGATTTGCTTCTGATGTGTGTATGCATGTATGTGCATAATATATATGTATATGTATATTCATGTGCATGTATTTATACATATGCACATGCATATATACATGAGCATGTATACAACGTATATATATATATATATATATATATATATATATGAACATATATAGTTTTAACAACATATTTATTTATTTATTTTTAATTTTCAACATTTACTTCCATAAGATTTTGAGTTTCAAGTTTTCTCCCCTACCTCTACCCCAATATGGTGGTCATTCTTATTACCCATTACCCCAATCTGCCCTTTTTCTATCACTGCCCCCCTTCTTTTATCCCACTCAATTCTATTTTCCTGTAGGGCAAGATAAATTTCTATACCCCATTGTCTGTTCATCATATTTCCCAGTTTCAGGTATAAACAATGTTTAACATTTTTTTTTTAATTTTGAGTTCGAGATTCTCTCCTTTATTCCCTCCCTACCCACTCCCATTGAAAAGGCAGTCAATTCAATATAGGTTATGCATGTATTATCATGCAAAACACTTTCATGCCATCTTGTAAAAGACTAACTATATTTCCCTCCATCCTATTTTGCTCCCCATTTATTCTATCCTCTCCTTTGACCCTGTCCCTCCTCAAAATATTTTGCTTCTGATTTCTTCATCCCCCAATCTGCCTACCTTCTTTCATACTGCCTCTTTCTAAATCCATTCCCAAATACTTTCTATATGGTAAGACAGATTTCCATACCCAATTGAATGTATATGTTATTCCCTCATTTTTGCTAAATATGATGAGAGTAAGGTTGTCTCCTTCCCTTCACTTCTCCTCTCTTCCCATCCTATGTAAAAACATTCTCTTGTCTCTTTTAAACAATACATATTTTAACATCACACACACAGACATGAATACACACTCGTGTACATATATGCCTGTGAGTACACACACACACACACACACACACACACACACACACACATATATACGTATATATGTATGTATATATATATATATATATATATATATATATATATATATATATATATATACATATACACACACACACATTCACACATTAATGGTACATCAAGGTGTTGGTTTGGTTTTTTTTGTTTTTTTCTGACAGTCCTAACATCATTTATCCATTTCCCTTTTCTATGATCTTTTCCAGAAGGGTGGGTACAAAGTAGACTCAGAGAATTGCTTTAATTTGCATTTCTCTAATTTGTAGTAATTTGGGACATTTTCTTTTTTTATGGCTATTGGTAGCTTCAGCTCTTCCTATGGGAATTTCTAGCTATGCTTAGACTGTCTGTCATTTCAGAAATGGCCCTCATTCTTGCAAATTTAATCAGACTTTTATATTTTAGAAATTATACCATTATTGAACAATAAATTTTGAATATTTTTTCATTTAAGTGTTTCCCTTTTAATCTTAGTTTTACTGGATTTTTTCAGGCAAAACTTTTTAAATTTTATATAATTGAAATTATATATTTAACTCTCTATGATTTTTTTCTATCTCTTGTTTAGCCATGAGTTTTTCTTCTATCCATATACCTGAGAACTATTTTTCCCTCTTTCCCTATTTTTTTAAAAGGCTGAACCCTTTTATATGTAGGTTTGGAGCACATCTTTGTGTAAGGCCTCACATGTTTGTTTAAACTTAATTTCTGTTATATTGATGTCCAATTTTTCAAGTTATTTTTATCAAATCACAAACATTTATCCCTGGATCTGGGATCTTTGTTTCTCTTTAATATTAGGACACTACAGAGATTCTCTTTCATATGTTGTGTGCCTAATATATTGCAGTGATGTTCTATTTTTGCACCAGATCTAAATGATTTTAAGACTTACTATTTTAAATAATTTGATATTTGATTCTCCTAGGTCTGCATCATTTCCTTTATGATTCTTAACCATTTTCCTCCATATGAATTTATTATTTTTCTACTTCTATAAAGTAAATATTTATTAATTTGAGTGATATGATAAAAATAATTGAATTAATTTAGGCAACATTGTCATTTTCAAGGTATTGGCTTATTTTATCCATAAACAATATTTTATCTATTAATGTCAGCCATCTGGGAAGCTTTACAGAACTGCAGGCTTACCCTTCAGGATAGGTTATCCTATACCTGAAATCAATAAGATTTCAGACAGAGTGGCATAAGGCAAAACCTTATGCCTCTCATTTTGCCACCTAAAAATCAAGGTCTCCTTTTCAGTCTTCCTTGTATATGAGACATGGAAGTGAGTGGCAAATAGCAAAATTGTCCATTGGCACCTGCTTCTTATTTATGCATAAGGTTATTCACCTTTATGTTCGTCTAGAACCTCTCTGTGCCTTGCTACAGAGCCTCAAGTCTCTTTCAGTTGTTACAATTAGATACTGTGCTGGCTAGGCCCTGATCTAGGGGTGTACCAGAGCCAGTTCAAATCATTTTTTCTGCTGTGAAAATTGACAAGTACCGCAAATGAGTGCCAGATTTATTTTGTTGAGTGTCTAGATTTGAGAGAGTGATGAAGAAAATGTTAATTAAACTTTAATGTGCATCCTAAATATTTATTTTTCAGTGAGCTGGTTAACCATTTACCAGCACAACTTTACCATCCATCTGTACTGTCTACTGTAATCCCTGTCTCCCTGTGATAATATCCACTGAAAAAAGTGATTTGCCCAGGATGACAAAGCTAGTAAAAGTCTTAGGCCAGATTTGAACTCAGAATCATGATTCTTCTTGACTATAGGCCTAGCATTTAATACACTGTGAAACCTCACTGTAAGAGATAATTTATGACTGGATATTAAATTTTCCAGAATGATGGCAAAGGTTAGGATAAAAATGAAGATAATACTACACACAGATGCAGAAGTAATTGATCAAAGTGAGAAGATGACAGAACCTTGTCAGTAGATAATACATATAAGGTGTCATTTTCAAAATATGAAAGATTTTTGAGTAATGGTGAGAGATGAAATTTCTGGAAGTGGGTTGTGAGATAGGGTGTAGAACCACAATGATGGAGCATAATAAAGAGGTTCAGTCTAGTTTATCAATAAAAATAATTCACAAAGATCTATAAAATGTGCCAGATGAAGTCCTGACTAAAAAATGTAATGTGTAAAAAAAAAAAAAACACAGTAAGTCATTTTCGGCATGTAGTTACTCCTAATTGCCTCCAAACTCTACCTGTTGAAATCCTTCCAGTTTTCTGAATGTTGACTTCAGTGCCATCTCATCCTCTTATGTGAAACTTACCCTGATTTTTCCACACCAACTCTGTTAAAGAATTTTGTGACACTCCTATTCATTTGTCTCATTCTAATTTTTATCAGTTTGTCATTTTATTCCCTTGCCCAGTTGATGACAATCTTTTTGAGGGCAGGCAACATGTTAGCAACCATGATTGTAAGTGAAGCTTACTGACAGGTAAAGACTTTAAAATATTGAGAGCAAGAGTCAAAGTAAACTCTGCATGTAACCATGAATCTTTTCCATAGTAATAGTAGTAGTAATAGTAACCAGTCAATAAAAGTAGAGGGAACAGACTTGTGAGGCTTGAAAAGAGATAGAAATATCTGGAACAACTAGTAATGTGAATCTTATAGACTAATTTAATTTTAAAGCATTTATTAACTATTAGCAAATGCAAGGCACTGTTATTTGAAGTGAGTCTATGACTACCTTTCCTGTGATTCTTACACTAACCTAAAAGTGGCCCATGCCATTCTTCTCCACTCCCAGCCAGGTGTGATAGACTCTTCCTGTTGTCCTTTCAGGATGTCTTGGGCTGGAAATGTGTTTCATACTTTCATTTTGCAGGTCCTACAGCTCTAGAATTTGTTTAGAGTTATTTTACAGGGGTTCGGGGGAGATCATAAGCTTTTACTCCACCATATAGACTCTGCCCTGAAATGTTCTTCTTTTAAAGTAATTCCTTTAACTGAAAAACTGAAGCATCAATACTGTCATTAAGCTTATTTTTAATTATACTACTTGCTTTCATGTAGGATTTCATCACCCAAGTGTTTTGTAAGTATTCAACATTTATTTGTAAGTTTCCCTTGCATTCATTTTCTTTGGGGAATAGCTCTTAATAATATTGGTTCTCTTGCTTAATGGAACAAAATCAGAACTGCTCTTTTAGTACAGTGAATCAGATATCTGAGGATCAAACAACTTGTGAATTTTTTTTCCTTTTGGTAATGGAAAACTGAGCCATTATGGTCCTTTGTTTGGCACATCTTCCATGCTCTAATTTTTTTTTAGCAATTTTCTCCCTTCTGCTTCTGCTACTTTTTCCTTGGCCCACATTTAATACTGATTGTTTTCCTTATAGACTTATAAATATGCTGCTTCTGGCCTTTATTTTCAAGGTAAAAAATCATTGAGATTAAATAAAAGTAATCAAAAAAGCATATCGAAACATCAACTTCATGTCCCAATAGGATAGGCAGAAAAAAGCTGGGAATGTTTATTCTGAAAAAGAAAAGCATGGGGGCCAGAGCCAAGCTAGTGGAGTAGAAACAGCACTTCCAAGGTGCTCTGCCTCACACTGCTTCCAAACAATGTAAAAGGTGGACTCTGAACAACTTCTGGAGCTCCAGCACACACAAAAGGACACATAGAACCTAACCTCCCATTGAATACAGCCCAGCAGCCCTGCAGGGAGCAGCCACTGCAGCACAGCTCAGGGAGCCGAGCACAATGCTCTGGGAGCCAAGCCAAGGCCTGCATGAGCTGAGGATTTAGCCACAGGGTGGCCAAGCCAGCAGCTGGCTGTAGGGACCTCAGAACAACAGGAGCTGTGGCAATTCCAGAATTATCAACACAGATATGCCTAGGACAAAATGAGAAGTTAGTGGCCTGTGGACTTTGGGACCAGTATTTGGGGAACACATTGGCTTCTTCCCCTGGGGGCAAGAATCAGCTGAGGAGCCACAGCACAGAAGCCATTTTGCAGCATAAGTTGCAGCTTCAGCTATTGGTCTTCGAAGTGTAGGAAGATCCAGCAATCAGTCTTGGAATTAATCACTCTTGCTTTAAACTGATTGGATCTGGATTGTGGTCTGGGGGGTGGGGGGAAGGTCTGGGGTCAGTATCCAGCTTGCCAGAGTATATAGATGCTTTACAGAGGCCACTCAACCACCGTAATTTGTGAAGACCCCAACGTTTTGGGACTGAACCCCCCCCCCCGTCTGGTGGCAGAGTCCTACTGTGGCAACAAGCCCCAAAATCAAGTAATTAAGTGGCAACATGCCTAGCCAAAGGAAACAAAATAAACAGAAAAATGCAACATTAGACTTCTATTTTGGGGGCAAAGAGGATCGAAGCATGGAACAGGAGGAGGTCTGTGAGGTCAGAACTCCTGCACCAAAAGCCCCAAATTAAAATATGAATGGGTTACAGGCCATAGAGGACATTAAGAAGGATTTTAAAAACCAAATAAGAAGAGAAGTGGAGGAAAAGCTCACTGAGGAGATTTATTCCTTCAGAGTTAGACTGGAGCAAATGGAAGCTAGTGACTTCATGAGAAATCAAGATGCTGTTAAACAGAGCAAAACAAATAAAAGAATAGAAGACAATGTGAAATATCTCATGGGAAAAAACACTAACCTGGAAAATAGATCCAGGAGAGATAATTTAAAAATTATTGGACTACCTGAAAGCCATGATCAAAGAAAGAACCTAGAAATCACCCTTCAAGAAATTCTCAAGGAAAATTGCCCTGATGTTTTAGATCCAGAGGGCAAAATAGAGGTTGAAAGAATCCACCGAACACCTCCTGAAAATGATCCCAAAAAGAAAACTCCCAGGAATATTATAGCCAGGTTCCAGAATTCCCAGATCAAGGAGAAAATACTACAAGCAGACAGGAAGAAACAATCTCAATATTGTGGAAACACAATCAGAATAGCACAGTACTTGGCATCTTCTACACTGAGGAATCGAAGGGCATGGAATATGATATTCCAGAGGTCAAAAGAGCTGGGATTAAAACCAAGAATCACCTACCCAGCAAAACTGAGTATCTTGTTTCAGGGGAAAATATTGACATTCAGTGGAATAGAGGACTTTCAAGCACTCTTGAGGAAAAAAACAGAGTTGAATAGAAAATTTCACATTCAGATTCAAGAAGCAAGAGATGCTTGAGAAGGTAATCAGGGAAAAGAAATCAAAAGGAACTTATCAAAGTTGCACTATTTACATTCCTACATGGAAAAACAATCACTGTGACTGATGAAACCTTCCTCATTATGAAAATAATGGAAGAAGGGTATATGGGCATATGTATACATATGTGAACATGTGTAAACATGTTTACAGGTATAAATGGATAGGGGGCAGAGGTTTAATTTGGTGGGAAGGGATGATACTTAAGGGGTGAAATTACGAGGTGAAAGAGGAAAGTGGCAAGAGGAGATGGGGAGAGACAGGGTAGGGTAAACTATCTCATGTAGAAGAGGCAGGGGAAAGTGGTAGTGGGGGAGGGGAAGAACAGGAAGGCAAAAAGGCAAAACCATATTCTCATTGAATTTGGCTCAGGGAGAGAATAACATACATACTAAATGTGATATCTCTCCCTGTAGGAGAGTAGGGGGAAGGGGGACGAGAGGGAGGATGATGGAGGGGAGGGCATTCTAGAGGGAGGGGAAGTTGGAAGTACCCACTTGGGAAGAGGGACAGGATCAGAGTGAGGAGTGGACCAGGTAGGGTGTGGGATTGGTGGGAAGGAAATATAGGCAGTCTTTTACAATATATCTACTATGGTGATGTTTTGCATAGGTATATATGTACAACACATACTGAGTTGCTTGTCTTCCCAGAGGGAGTGGGTGACAAGGGAGGAAGGGAATGGATCTGAAATTCGAGGTTTTGAAATTAAATGTTTCAAATGTATATAAATACTCTTATTAATACTATTTTTCACATAATTGAGAGATAAGATGTGCAGGTATTGGGGCACAGAGATTCACCTTGCCCTTATGGCAAAGTCAAAGGTGGTATGTGAGAAGATATGGGAGAGAGCAGATTGGATGGTAGAATATCTTGTGGGACTGGTATTCCGGGCTGGTGGGTAGGGGAAAAATGGGGAAAAAATTGTAACTCAAAATCTGGCTGAAATGAATGATGTAAACCAGAAGTTAATAAAGCATTTGTTAAAATAAAGTTAGCAGAGCTACCAAATAACAACAGTGTATTAAATGCATTTAAAAGCATATTAGACAAACTATTCATATGTAGAATTCTTGGCTGTAACTTTAATAAAACAGGCTAGACAAATAAACACTACTGGAAAAGGAAAAAAAAGAAAAAGAAAAGCATGGCAGGTTTAGGGTAGGAAGGTGGTGAGCGCAGGGGGGTAGTATTTTGCTCTCTTCTCATAATTAAAAGGTTTTTAAGTATAAAGGAGATTTCATTTTATCTCATTTCTTTCAATGTACAGTACAAGGGGCAATAGATTTATATTTCAGCATGATAAAATAAAGTTTATATACATTAGAGGCAATCTGAATTCGAATAGGTTTCCCATTTGAATATTGAAGGTTTTCAAACAAAAGATCATTGGGTATATTGTATAACAAAATATCTTTCAGTTAGAAGTGGGACTACATTGCTTATGAAGTCCCTTCCAACTCTACATGCCGTGACACTAATCTAGCCTCATATGGTCACCGGCAATAACTTATTGTTCCACAATTCTTTGGTCCCCAGAGAAAACTCCATTCATAAAACTTTCTCATGACTCAAAGTTAGGGTACTCCTTCTTTAGAAGAAGGAAACATGACAATTTTGGATTGTCTGACCAAGCTTATGAAATTAAATCAATTCATTCATTTTTACAGTCTGTGGCCAACTTTAGGCAAACTAGTAGAATGCTATTCACTAGCAAGCTTTCTATGATCTAAGCACAAAGTCCTGTTCAATCACCATTCAATAAAAAAGTCCTACCCACCATAGGGAAAGGAAATATCAACAGGTAAAGGCAGTTTACTATTACCTCAATCTAAAAGGATGTTTACTATTGCCCCAGCTTATAAGAAAACACCTTCCCTTCCACCAAAATCAACAAATCAACAACAACAAGAAAAAGAATGATTTTCCCCTTCCTATATCTTTACCCCCACCTACCACATTCCCATTATTTAACTGTTTCCATTTTGCGGCTGCCTGTTGTTCACAATTTAACTTTCATCTTTCAGAGCATAGGAAGAAAGATAAAGGAAGATAGAAGAATCAGTGTAATTTCTCCTCATTTATCTATATAAGTGAAAGGGGCTCAATATGGTTGTACATCGGATGTTCTTTGAAAAGTCCTTAAAGAAAGTTGTAGTAGAAGTGTAGTAAATAGAATGTCGGAGATTGTTTTGATTTTTCCCTAACCTCTATTCTTTTACTTTTATTTTAGAGACTTTCATATAATCTAATAGTCCTTTCAAACAACATTTTCAAAGATTAGTTAACTAACATTTGGATATTTTAGCCTGGAGGTAAGACATTAGAGGAATAATATCTTGAACTTGGTTATGAAAGCTTGGCAGAGAATGTAATATGTGGAAGGAGGACATTGCTGTGTAATAGAATATTTGTGTGTTTGTGTGTGTGCATGTTAATAAATTCAGAGATAAATAAAGAAAAAATATCTATTCTGAAGTCCTTAAGAAATGTTTTGTTAAATGTCTGAAAAAAAGTTTTGATAAGCCAATTAATGGAAAGTTGCATCAAATAATACTAAATAGAAACTGAAAATCATGTTTCTTTTATGGTTTAATAGTTTTCTCTGAAATTTCATAATGCATTTTAAAGATAAACTTTCAAAATATACTTTAATAATCCTAGGAAGCTAATTTAATAGCAATATTCAAGCATTTCCTTCGTGGTGAAGTTTTTGTGATCAGAAAAACAAAGAGCTTTTTGAATATATAGGATATCCAGACCCAGGACCTCTTGTCCCTTCCAATAACTGGCAACATTCATCACTACAAGTGGAGGTTAGATTCCCAATAGTACTATAGTGCTTAGTGTTCTACTTTGACTTAGACAGTTAACAGGATAATCCTGAATTGGGTGGGAGTTGGGGTGGAATGGCATTCACACATGGAGTGATCTGAAAACTAGATAGATATTCCTCCAGATGAAAACACTCCCCTAAACTAGTAAATCACTGCCTAAATTTCTGTCTAATATGGGATAAGGGGAAAATGGTGGATAAATATTTTCTCCAGATATTCTTTTTCAGATTCCAAATACCCATGAGAAGAAATAGCCATGGTAAAAAAAAAAAGTGTAAAAATCCAAAAATAAATATTTGCATGACAGTAACATTATTAATTTCCAATGTGACCAACTCCCACAAAACCCATAGTACTACACTTCTAAGCATTTAACATGCCTTGCATATTAATAAGCTAATCAAATACTTTCACTAATTTTCTCCCCTACAATCAGACTTAATTCAACTGAAATCAATTGAATAAGCTTTTACTAAGTATGTATTATGAATAAAACAGAGGATTAGGCTTTGAGGATACAGGAATAAAACAAGATATTGTGTCCCCCCCTCTCTCTGCCACCCGCTTAAATGAATGAGAGTCTAGTAAACAAATGCATGTTAATAAAAAGGTAGAAAAATTCAAATTATGTCAAAAAAGTATAATTTTCGTGAGAAAATCAAATTAAAATAATCAAAGAAGGATAGGATTCTGGGAAGATGGCAGAGTAGGTCAGAAAATTCCAAACTTTCAAGATTTTCCCCCGCAAAAGAGAAAATAGGATCTCAGGGAGAACAAATTATACATGAAATAAATAAGAATGTGGCACAACAGGGGTTCTCCTAAGACAATCCTAAAATATCAGAAAAAAAAAAAAACAATCCCAGCATGTAATTTGGTGACTGTGAAGAATAAACACCTCCAGTCTAGGGGCTGCTAAAACAACAATTGGCAAGCCCTGGGGTTAGCTGGTTTGTGAGACTAACTTGGCCCCAACTAAAGGAACTTTTTTCCCTGGGACAGTGAGGGGAGTTGGGTATCTTAGGTGAGGAAAATTGAGGGAACCTCTGTAGACAAGGAATGCCAGACCCAGTGGGAATGTGGAGAGCAGCAGGTGTGAGAAGGAACTAGGACGCACTTTGTGCATGCAGAACTAGTGGGGCCAAATGCCTCTGACTGTGGGCATTTACAGGAGGTTGGAGGTTTGACTTTGGTTCCAGGCTAGAGGAGAGAACTGAAGATCTGGGGCAAGAGCACCATCCTCATACCTCAGGACTAGGAGTAATCATAAAAATTAAGCTATCACTACCAAAAAAAGAAAAACGTGCACAGGCAAAGGAGAAGCAATCCAACTATAGAAAGTTATTATGCTAATTGAAGAAAACTGGGTTCATCTTCTGAGAAGAACATTGAAACAAATAAACCGTCTTCTGCACCAAAGTATAATTTCACATGGTCCCCTGCCAAAAACAACTTACAGAACTTAAAAAATTCTTTAAAAGTCATAAGAGAGAGTGAGGGAAAACTAAAAAAGAGAACAATACAAGAAAAACTGAAAAGAAAGTCAACCAATTAGAAAAGGGGGTTCAGAATCTCAAGGAAGGAAATGACAACTTGAAAATTAGAATTGGGAAATGTGAAGCCAACAGAGTTATAAGAGATTGAGAAATAAATTAAACAAAATATAAAGAATGAAAAAAATAGAAGAGAAAGTGAAACATCTTATTAGACAAAAAACTGATCTGGAAAATAGATCAAGAAAAGAAAACAAGAATAATTGAACTACCTGAAAGCTATGATATAATAGAATCTTGATACAATAACACAAGGAATAATTAAAGGAAACTGTCCTGAAGCATTATAACAAAGTTGGGGGGGGAAGAGAAATGGAAAAAAAAATCCATCTATGACCACTTGAAAGAGATCCTATGAGGAAAACTCTTAGGAATATTATAGTCAAATTTAAAACTCCCAGTTCAATTATAAAATATTAAAAGCAACAAGAAAAACAATCAATTTAAATATGACAGTGCCAGAGTTAGAATCACTCAAGAACTAGCAGCAGAGACACTAAAGGACTGCAAGTCTTGGAACACTATATATCAAGGAGCAAAAGAACTGGGGTTCCAGCTGAAAAAATCATACCCAACAAAGTTAAGCATAATCCTGAATTTAAAAAATGAACATTCATCAACTGTCAGACTTTGTTTAGGAAAAAAAACCTGAACTTAAGATATTTGACATGCAAGAGGTAAGAGAAAGATGAGGTATATGGCAAAGACTGATCACAGAGGATTCAATAAAGGTAGACTGTTTACATTTTGTATACATAAAATGTATGTTTAATATTGTCATTGTAATTGAGTAGTTCATAAGAAAGATTGGGGTAAACCTGAGCATGATGTGACTTTAAAAAGTAAAACCATTTAGTAACAGCTAAAAAGGGTAATCATTTTCTACAAATGAGGCACAAGAGGAAGAATTGATACAGAGGAAGTAGATGGGGGAGGATGGTTGGTAGTTTTGGTAATCTAATTTCATCACAAATGGGTTTAAGAGGGAACAATGAATATATATGTATAACATTCTTCTAAATTCAAACGGAATAAAATGTCTAAGATTTTTTTAAAGTTAAAAATTAAATAATCAAAGAAATAAATTTAGTTTTACCAAAACCTAAAATACTCAAATAATGTACACATGGGGTAGCCACCCACACTGTAGGGTCTCAAACCTCTAACATAGTCTAAGAGGACAAAATACTCGTTCTTTGTACTGACTCACTAACTTCAACCTACCCTAACAAGTAGCAGATCAAGGTCATCAGAGAAATACTACCATCATAAAGTTAATACTCAATCTCAGGTTGCTAGGGGTAAGAATATTAAATGGAGACTACACTCTCCCTTCTAATGCTTTTGATCTGAATCTCTCATGGATGTGTTTCTAATTACACAAAACCAGCCATGTACAATAACAGTACACTTAGATATAAAATGTGTATTTACTTAACAATAGAACATAATAAATATAATATTGCAGGTAATCATAATAAATCAAATGAAAAAGTACTAAATACATCATGATCCACAAAAATATCTGTCACCCCCTCCCATCAATGTATTCATTACATGTGAAGAACAGGAGTCACGTGCTGAAAGCTAGTAGGAAAATAAGAATGAGGAAACATCACATTTTCAGGGTAATTCACATATCTGTGCTTCAAGCTTTGATGTCATGTGGTACATTCAGGAACATTTCCACCTCATGAAGCCAGTTTTCTGCTAACTACTTCCTTTCTGATCCTTACCAATCCCTATTTCATCAAATCCAGTTTGACTCTTGAACTGAAGAATCATTTACAAGCTCTTTCAACTTAAGATCACTGCTAACAGGATGCTGACAACATATTACTCTCTTAAATTAAGTAGTAGTTCTCTTTAATCCAGAGAACTACAAAGCTCATAAATCTGTCTATCTCTTGGCAACAGAAACAAGTCCAACCATGTATTCACTCACTGAGAGGCAGGATTAATTAATCAGATTTTGGCAAGCAAATCTCACAGCAAAATAGCTCAGATTGACTCTAGGACAGGCAGACAAGTGCAGTTAGCCCCTGGCTGATCTGAATAAGGTTTATTGCAAACAGAACTCCCAACAAGATAGCTGCAATTTCTGCTTTTTCCTCCCAAATACTCATTCAAAAGAGAGAGCAATATTCATTTTTGAGAATCTTTCCCGCTCTCCAATTCTCAGTGGTATTGAAGGGCAATAGATAAAAGTAAAGCTCTAATCCAATGGCATGAAACATCTCTACAATCAATAATCTCCTAGCTAAACCCTTCTGTCAATTAACTGCTCAACTGCCCTTCTTCACAGTTTTTGCAATCATGTCCTTTTTATCCTTCACTGTTTTCCTAATCTACAATTTTCACTTGCCAGATACTACATAGTAGTATTAGTAGACATAGTACATTGAATTGTTTAAAATCTAAGTCTACTAGTACTCAATGATGATTTTTATTTGTAAGGTAAAATTTTGAAATCCAGTGTTTATTTAATCTTCACATGATATCAAAAATATTGTCAGAGCTTGCAGACCTAATTTTATAATATAATTTTACCCACTAATTTGAATTCTTAATTTCTGTCATGTTTTTAAATGCATATAATACATAGGTTTACAAATGAAATCAGTCATAAATAGTTATAAATTGAAAATTATAAATTGATAATAGTTATAAATAAATTTTTCAATCTCACAGCCCTCAGGTTAAGAAATCCTGTATTAAGTTATAAAATATTTAGGAGCTGAAAGACAAAATGGATTGCAGGTCCATTCCTTTGGTACTCTTAAAAGATGTCCAATTATAACAGACCAGGTCTTTGACAGATGTGTTTCTTTATATCCATATTTACTATTTTAATAACAATGATGTCATTTATTAGTAATAATAATGCCATTATTATAATAAAATAACAAAAGTTCTTTCTCTATTCCTTTAAAAAGTCAAACCCTTCACATTCAAAATAGGAGTCATCTTACATTTTTATGAGGGGGGTTTATTATTTACATTTATATCATAGTTTATTTTCTATCCCTTTTGTAGGTAAGCTATACTTAGAAAATATTAGATTATCACAAAGATTTACCTATTTACATTTTTATATTAGCATTTTTAAAACTGAAGTTATTTTCTGCCCCTTTCAGGCAGCAAAATGCTCATTCTTGAAAGAAGCAATATGTTACATATTTTATCACTTTGTGACATCTTTTTCTTTACACACATTTTTCTATTCTTTTCAGTGCCTAATTACTCCATATTAAACGAAAGAGGAAAAATTAGGTCAAATATAAAATATTTTTACTTTGATGCATCAAATAATAGGTTTTCAAAAATCAATGGTCCAAAGATATGGTACTGTAAGGAAATAAATTTATTAATCACTGACTGTGTACCAAGTACCACAATAAAAACAGGAGATTAAATTACAAAATAAAACAGCCTGTGTATCAAAACTTCATATAATATATATTTAAATAAACACATATGGAATATAATCAAAATAAAGTTAAGGTAAAATTAATAAATGAATTAAATAAATTGATAGTGACCATCTATAACTAAGAGAAGCTACTCTCTAGCTATCCCTTGGGATAAAAGTGATCTCTCCCCTCCTGAAATTTCTCATAGCACTGGGCCTGGAATTTTCCTTAGTCTGTACCATATTTTTCCTGGTTCATAGGTATCTGTATTCATGCATGTCTTTTTTTCCATTATTATAATATTAACTACTTGAGAATATGATCTATATCATACCTTTCCTTTAACTCCTAGTGCTTTCATATAATAGAAGACAAATTTTCATTGAATTTAATTAAGTATCAATATACTTGAAGAATAAATCATTTGGTAATGTTTTTTAAAACATAAGACTATGTCTGAGAATGGCAATTCTGGTTGCTATCAATAGTTGACTTTCCAAGATTCCACTGTGGATATTTTAAATGACCACCATGACAGCAACAAGTGACAACCACTCAGCTATGCTACATCATCTAAATTCTAAAGTATGTCCCTCTTTGCAATGTCACTATGGCATAAGGGAATTCTGATCTTGCTGTGCCAAACCCATGAAACTGTGAGCTGTGTCAAAAGAGGAAAAAAAAACTTGCAGATAAACCTATCCCAAAGCCAAAGTGCTTAGTTTTCTACGCCCATGGCTGAGTTATGCCAGTACCACTAAAGGAATTCACATTTCTATCCCATTAAAGTTGTAGACTCTTGGAAACCACATGTAATATAATGAAAGCCATTAAAGGCTAATAAAGTTCATCCACTATCAAATGAAATCTGAACATGTGAAAGGTCTGAACAATTATTTGAAGGACCCAGTCTTATGTTTTATTTTTTATCACTGCTATCAGTATCTGTCATTTGAGGCTCCGTTCTATATGATGCTGTTGTTTTCTTATTGATTCTTTAAGGCAATACATTTGATCCTCTAAAAACTTCCTTTCCCCAATTCCATCTGGGCCCTGAATCTCTGCTACAGCCTGAGGAACCTCAGATGAGCAAACAAGGTCTCTAAAAGGGAAAGAGGCATGGGGGATAAGAAGAAATAAAATAAAAATATTTAATTATAAACTACCCTTAATCATTAGTTTGGCAACTTTCCCAACATTATTTTGGTCCTTAATCTTTCTTGAAGCCTGGTTTCAGGTCCCATTTTTCAAAATATCACATGGTCTTACAATATTTCTTCAAGGACACAGCGTATGTATGGCTATATATTCACTGTGTCATCAGCAGCATGTCAGTGCCACCTTATACCACTAGTGGGACTTTTTGGTAGTTTAAAAATCTGAGTTTATTAAGAATAAAAGAGAGCAAGGGGAGTGGGGTGGAACTAACCCTTCTCACAGGCTTTTTCATTTTATTATATAAGAGGTCAACGGCAGTATCTGTGCTTCCTATAAAAATCAGGAAAGTATATCTATAGAATTAGGCAGGATGTGGAACCCATTTCATTTTTAAGACAATTGTACTCCACTTTCTGATTTCCCTTTCTTAATGTCCTTTTCCCTTCTTCCTATTGTTCTTTCAGGGACAGTTTGATTCAGAGTAATGGAGCAGTAGACATTAAAAGAGTGTGCATGGAGTCAAATGAACTCAGTGTACTGCTTATCTTGTAACTGTACTTAATCTAAATAACCTTTTTATGCTCTACTGGAATGGCATTTTCAAAAGGCTATAGAGTAGTAAATGAGTGTATATGTCAGCAAGGATTTGCTAGACAAATCAAATCTCACTGACAAGTACATCTATCCATTACTATTTACTACATGCATGTTTGAAGGACAATTTTTTTTGTGATCAGACCATTAACATTTACTGTCATTTTGGCACTATTTTCAAACTTTACTTTTCTTCCCCTTCTTTCTTTGCTGTTATATATGAAAACGCTAGTCTTTAACAAAGACTGTTTAAGTAAGAAACACTTTTATCTCTTTAAAAGTCATCAAATTGGGATTTCTAGCTACTTATTTTACTCTGATATATAAGGTTTTTAAGGGGGAGGGGTACATTGAGATACAAATGATTTTACAATGGAGAAATGACCAAAATTTAATATTGAAGGGAAGGAATATATTTCAATAGAATATTTATTTCATGGAAATAGAAGTTTTAAAATAGTCAACGGTTATAGGAATGTAACTTTTTAAGATCTTCCCTGCCCCTAGGTTAAGTGGACCTGGAGCCTGTGGTGGGAGGCTTGTTTTTCAGGAATGCCCACACCTTGGTACTTTGTGATTGGGCAGTGGGTCAAGAGGGCTGTTGCATTCTCTGACCCAGAAGAAGGCTATTACTCCCTGATGTGAGACTTTGTTTTGGGGCTGACTTTGAGAAGTGTTGTGTGATTTAACCAGATCAGACTCCAGGCAGCCGTTGAGAGCCCCTCATCTTTGAAAAACCCAGATGTTGTTGCTTCCCTCTCTGGTAATTGACTAGGTATGGATGTAATGATTGGACAGTTGAAGACCTGTCTGCTTGAAAAGTTTCTGTTTGTATACTCTGAAGTTCAGGGTGCTGTGCTTTTTCCCCTGAATTAGGTAAATGATATATGTGATTGATAAAAGCAAGACTGTTAACCCATTTTGAGTTGCTTTCCTTTAGAAAAGTAGATCTAAGAACCTCTGTTCGCAGCCACCCTGGGGACACTGGCATGCTTGCTGCTACAGCAGCACAAATATAATGTAGAAAATATTAGATTTCACATGGAAACCTTAAAAAACTAGAAAAATACCAGTTATTATTATTATTAGCGCATATGTATATACATGTATACATACATGCATATACATACACACATATGTGTATATGTATACATAGTGTGTATATATATATATATAAATAATAGTATGGTGCTTAATAAGTACACATTGAATAACTGAATGATTTACTAACTGAACTGCAGAACAAAGTACAGGTTATCTAAGTGTACTGACTTTTTGAACTGTCGCTTATTATCTCTGTCTTTTCATGATTCTCATGTTTTATTCATCTTCTCAGTGAACATCTACAGTGCTTTATACTTGAACACAATTTTATAAAATTTATCTTAATTATTATTAATATGAAAAATATAAAAGAATATAAATTTTCCTTTTTCATTTGACTTTGTAATATAAAATTCCTATGGCACAAGCATTGAAAGATGACACTATTGACAATTGCTTGAAACATACAGAACAGTGTGTAACTAGCAATGCCAAAGATACTTTTCATATCACATGACCAGGCACTTAGTCTGGGTTCAAGTTCTGCCACTAGAAGGGACTTGGATGAGAATTCCAGTTTAGAAACTAGGTTGAAATTAAAATTTAGTTCATTATAAAAAAAATGCTTTATTTACTATCCTCATAAATATGAGTCTTTTGCTGTCTAAAATATAGCATTGCAGAGATAAGAAAGCATTGGACTTGGAATGAATACACCTGGCTTCATACTTTACAATCCTCCTAGCATCTTAAAAATGTCCAAATTCAAAAAATAAACTCCTAATACTCAGAATTACTCTAAAGGGAAAGATGATGCCTCAGGAGATAACGGATTTGCTATCACTAGAAGTCTTCAAGCAAGGATGAATGGCCCTTATGTTGTACAATTTTTTTCTTAATATTTGGGTTGGAGTAGATAATCTATAAAGTTTCTCTTGATTAAGGGATTTGGTTGTTGATTTTGAGTCCTTATTCTGATACTTACTAGTTGTGTCATCATTTCAAAGTAATCTCTTTGTGCGTCATTTTCTTCTTTATAAAAATAGAAGAGTTTGTTTACTATTGTTTGGAGCTGGATCTGACCCATTCCATTCCATTTAAATCAAATATTGTACAAAAGAAGACATGCATATGTCACTCAATATTTAACAAAAAAAAATTTACTCAGCCATAGCATGAAGATATTCAATAAAGATAGGCACTGAGGATACCTCAAGTTGATTCAGCTGAGCAAAGATACCTTGCCTGATTTACCCCCTGATGTTCCAGGAACTAAGCATCAGAAGACCACTAGATTGCTAAGAAGTTGTTTCATAATCAATCAACAAAGAATTCCTGTCAATACATTGAGTCTGCTAAGCCTATCAAATCTGGAAGAATATCTCAACACCTTTTACGGAAAAAAGTTAGCCTAACTCACATGAGGAAAGGGATTAGAATATTTTTTAATCACAACTATTGACTTCACAGTGTAGCTCAAAGGAAAATGCTTTGCAAATCATACAACTAGATAAAATGTAATAATTCTCATTTTTAATTCAAATTATTATCTATCCATGCTGATTGTTATCAAAATTGTATATCAGTTCTTATGCTTATCCTTCCCTCTTGTCACACTTCCAGTTGGATGAAGAATGTATCTACTTGAGTTTACTTTTTCCTCAAAATTAGCATGTATAAAGACAAATTCAATATTATTCCTTGGCAAACTGAACAAATCCTATCTATGTTATATTATTGTGTAATATATGACAAATCACATCACAATAGAACGTATTATATCATACTATCTTCATAGTTTGAAACCTAAGATTCATCTTAACCCATTTCTTTCTTTCTTGTTTGCCTAATATGTCATCAATCCCTATTTGCTCCTTCAAAACCAAAGCCCCCTAAAAGAGAAACAATGTCTGAGTTTGATTAATCTCAGAATATCTTTTCTCAAGAACAAAATCAATTTTCCCCATGCCAAAGAGTTATTATACAATGTGATTCTTCCATTTCTGACAAGGAAAATTCTTTATCCAATTATAAAGAGACAAGTAATTTCCTTTTCATATCTTATACATTTCATTTATTGCCATGATAAATACAATAGCAATGGCAATAAAGTTATAAGCTTCTTTCTTTATAACAACATTTTGAGGCAAGAACAGCAACCCCCCCATTTTGCAAATGAAGAAACTTAGGCTCAGAATGGCAAAGCAACTTGCCCAAAGTTACACAGACAGGAAGCATCAGGGCATGAACTCAAACTTGAGTATTCTAAGTTTTTGTCTACTCTTCTTTTATCTTGCATATAGTAAAGCCTTTAAATAAAATCTTGTTGAGTAATCATCTGACTATGTATTATACTCTCCCCTAAAAGAAGAAAATTATAACTCACAATTGTATGGTTCTTTAAGATTTACAAAACAGTTTCCCTATGATAACTGTGTGAGGTAGGTGGTACAAATTCTGTTATCCCTAGTAATATTGAAGAGATAAATAAAACTGAGAGATCAAGTGACTTCTCTGTGACCATAAAACTATTAAGTGACAGAGGCTAGATTCCAACCCATATCTTTTGGCATGAGATTGAATCATCTTTCTGTACTTATTTATGTTTTGGTTTGGATCCTTTCCTTTGGTTTGGATCCAGCAACAAGATGACTCTTTTGGTGTCCATTAGTTATGTGTGTGTGTGTGTGTGTGTGTGTGTGTGTGTGTGTATTTCAACTCACAGTAGGATTCCCATGTCTGTTTCTTATCTACCCATTTATACATGATTCTAAATAGAATTGTTGGATTATTGGTGCCAAAAGCAGTTTTTAGCATTTGATTATTCAATGATTATTAATTTCTATTATTCAAATTATTTTACTATGTCATTATACTTGACCCCTCCAATCCCCTTTATATAGTCAACTATACCAAGTCAAACATTTTCACACAATGATTATTCTTAAATGTATATTTTTTGGTCCACTTGGATCAGCATCATTGTTTCTTTAATATAGCATGTACATGTCTATTTTCTATGCCTTTGCTTAGGTCATTCTCTCCACTAACAATGCCCTACCTCTTCTTCCTTCTGGCTATTCAAACATCTTCAAAGCAAAGTTCAAGTACCAAAATCAACATAAAATCTTTAAGAACTACTAGGATATGTCTCACTTTCTTCCTTGCACTTTTGTTATGCTTATACTGAGAACTATACAATTCAGCATGTAATTGTTCTCTAGTTGATTCATTGCTAATTGCCACATTCAACTAATTAGAAATTTCTTGGGCACCTAAGCTATATCATACTTCTTTTTAATATCTATATTATATGTACCATATTCATATACTTCCCATATTAGATTTGTTGCCTTTTTAATACATAGGGCAATGCTGAGTACACAATAGATTTTCAGTAAATATGTATATGTCTATTCAGTAACAGATTAAGAAAAATCTAAAACTATGTACAGAAAGAGGGACATAGAAGATAGAAATATTTTAGGAGTATGTCCATGATGAACAATTTTTCTAACATGGGCAAATGGCACAAAATGTGTCCAAGTAACCTGATTTATGTCCTCAAATTCTACTGGGAATCTAAATACAGGTAAGAGAATTTAATATCTGATAGACTTATGAAGAACATAGGTGAGTCTTGGCCCCTGGGGCACCACTTATTTGATTTCTCTTTTTATTACATATTCTTACTAAATAAGTATTAAATTGAGTAATTTCTGTAGCATAAAGGTAACCTTGAATATTGAAAGCTATGTAAAGCAGGCACAAACTCTCATGTATTTTTGCCATACCAGTAGGTCTTTGTATAATGATCCTGAGACAGAATGACTCCTTTCAAAAATAACTGTAGAGAGATCATCACCATAAGTAGGCTTGCCACTTCAGCTATAACAAGTCTTGAAACAAAGAAAAATACAAAATATTCTTCAATCCTGGGCAGATTGCTTCTTGTAATAATACTAGATGAGTGTCAAAAAGTGAAGGAAGCAAATAATTTAGTTGCTGATACTCTAAGTGGAAAGATATCATCATGTGGATATGTTACAACATTCTTAGGCCTTGTCTGATTGGACTTTTTCTATAAACCCCAGTGATGATGATAATGTTAAAACGGGACACATGTAACTTCTCCACAAATTTACAATTCAATAAATCTATCAATCTCTATCCTGCTATGTGCCAAGCACTGTGCTAAAAACTGAGGGTACAATGAATAAACAATCTCTTCTTTTAAGTACCTTAAAATCTAAAGAAAGAGACAACACACAAAAGATGGCATGTAACAAGGTTAGCAGTAGGGGAGACAGAGGAATCTTATTCCTTGGAGTTGAAACTAAGTACAAATTAGATTTAAAGTGGAGTGAACTGAAAGTCTAGTATTTACTTTCTATAAAGGAAGGCATTGGGATAAGTTTGGCACTCTGTCCTCCAAACAGAAAGGAAAGAACCCTAAGGGAGATAATGTCAAGCAAATCTTGAGTTAGTAGCAAAGTGGAAAGATTAGAATCGATGTGTTTACATTTCTAAAATTGAGAACTGAGTCAGATTTATAAGAATACAAGTAATTCCCCAAATGATAAATGGTCAAAGGATATAAATAGGCAGTTTTCAGAGGAAGAAATTAAAGCTATCTATAGTCATATAAAATGCTATAAATTACTATTAATTGGAGAGATGGAAAATCAAAACAACTCTGAGGTACCACATCAAACCTATTAGATTTACTAACATGACAAAACAGGAAAATGATAAATATTGGAGTAGATATAGGAAACTTGAAACACTAATTCCAATGCTGGTGGAACCATCAGCTAATCCAATCATTCTGGAGAGCAATTTAGAACTATGCCCCAAAGGCTATAAAAATGTGCATACCCTTTGACCCAGCAATACTACCTCTAAGGCTGTAATCCCAAAGAGATCATAAAAATGGGGAAAGGACCCACATGTATAAAAATATTTGCAGCAGCTCTTTTTGTGGCGATGAAGAACTGGAAATTGAGGGGATTCACATGAATTGGGGAATGACTGAACAAGTTGTGGTATATGAATGTAGTGGAATTCTATTGTGGATAAGAAATGATAAACAGATGGACTTCAGAAAAACCTGGAAAGACTTATGTGAATGAATGCTGAGTGAAGTGAGCAGAACCAGGAGAACATTGTACATAATAACAGCCACATCAGCAATGACTGATTTTGATAGACTTAGCCCTTCTCAGAAAAGTAGGGACCTAAAACAATCCCAAAGGACTCAAGATGGAAAATGCCATTCACATCGTGAGAAAGAACTATGGACTCTGAATGCAGAGCATAGCATACTATTTTCTTTTGAAAGGAGGAGGAGAAAATTTAAAACTTATGGAAGTGAATGTCAAAAGCTAAAAATAAAGAAATTAACTTGACAAAAAGAAATGACAAGTTTATCCCAGGAGAAGCAAGCAGAGCAGCAGATGTAAAATAGAGAATGTATCTGAATATAAGCAGTTTGTCTTTGTTTAGTCCTTATCATTGCTCATGAGTGTTTACTATTTTATGGTTCTTTTCACTCCTATATTTGAACTTCAAAGATTTTCTACAGCTCTATTCTTTTTATCAGGAATGCTTGGAAGTCCTCTATTTCATTAAAGATTCATCCTATCCTCTCTGCCTCTTCAGTCCTTGAAGTGTTGACTACTAAATTGTGTATGATCCTGTGGCAATTGAAAGTTGAAATGGCTGAGGAAACAAAGGGTTGATCTTCTGAGCATATCAATTTATTAAGCAATGAATGCCAATCACCTAACAATTATGAGAACAATTCCCTTCCTCAGCTTTGGGCTGGACTCTGAATACTGGAGAAGACAGACTTTCATGCATTAAAAACAATTAAATAAGACATAAAAATTAAAGGAAGCAATATATTAGACAATCAGATTTTTAATTGGAGAAAATATTAGAGACTTTCTAAGTTAGGGTGGGGGGGGGTTAGGGAATAAACAGGTGCAATTCCCTGAAATCAGAAAAGGAGATATCCCACTGCCCTTAAGTATCCATAAAGAAAGTAATAGTAAAATAATAACTGACTGATCAGTACAGGGTCAGGTTTCAGACAAGATACGTGAGTTGCTTGCTATATTCAATTGTGAGAAAGCTTGCATCAATCTTTGAGTCTGGCTGGGTTTCTGGTCAGCAAAAGCTAGATCCTTAGTTAGAGATTTCTAAACAGCAGGGAGATATGTTCAGTTTCCCAAACATGTAGGGCTATATTCAAACAATCAGAAAAGGTTCCTCCCAATTCCTATACTGGAATAATATTTTCTCATAAGATAGAAATTGGACTTCATCCATAACTGAATAGAAAAGGAACTAAGCTAGTTCCAGAATTGAGTCACAAGATGGAGATAGTGTGGTTCACTCAGTTCCCACAATTAGCCACTTATCATCCTACTTGCTTCAATTCCCTCAATCCTGACTGGGTCTCCTTGGTACTATATTTTTTAACTGCTTGCATTATGATGTTCCTGGGAGTTTTCATTTAGAGGTTTCTTTCAGGACATGACCAGTGATTTTTTTTCTATTTTCAAATTTGTGTCTGGTTTTAAAAGATCTCAGCACTTTTCTTTTAAGATTTTTTTTTTGAAATGTGAGGTCTAGGACCCTTTTTTTTTTAATCATAGAGTTCAGATAATCTAATAATCTTTCTTTTTTTCTCAAACTCTTTTATTAGGTCAATTGTTTCTTTCTTATGACAGGCATTTTTTCAGACTTTGGACATTGCAAAAATATTTTTGTTGTCTCCTGGAGTCATTGGTTTCTATTTGATTTATTCTAATTTTCAAGGAGCTTATTGCTTGGACAAGACTGCATATCTTTCATGCCAAGCTATTGATTCCCTTTCTAATACTTTTTTTTCTATCACTCATTTTTTTGGCAGTTTTTTTTTTTCTTTTTCCCTCACATGCCCCTATTCCCTTTATAAAAACATTTTATACTCTTTAAAAAAAAATCGTTCAACTCTTCAAAGAATTCCAGTCGAGTTTCTGTTCAAGCTGTCTTATTTTCTGAGGCATTATTTGTAGGTGTTTTGGAGTCATTCTCTTCTTCAGTGTTTTTTTTTTTCCTTGTGAATTCCTGACACCATAATAGCTCTTAATGGTGGGGTTCCTGTTTTTGTTTTCCCATTCCTCAAGCACACCTTCTGACTTCAAACTTGATGTTATTAGTGTGCTCTGCTATATTTCTGGAGAGGAGTTTTGTGTTATTCAAGTGTCTCAAGGACAACCTGGAGGTTGGTAAGATTTCAATGTTCTTTAAGCGGTCTGATTCAGGATAAAGTTGGATTTTTCTTCACCTTAATTAAGTTTTGTCAGTTTCTGACCTGAGTTTGGCCCTCTATGAGTATAGGCTGCTATTGGCTATCACACCCATCAATCAGCTAAGAAGCCCTGTTGTTTCAGTGCAGCAGAATTTTAGACTTCTCTTTGATCTTGGATTCCTGCCTTGGTTATTACTCCAAAGGCTGGCTGTTAGAAATGGTGTCTTGCCTTGAACTTGAGTCTGAGTCATACCACTACTGTTGTTCTTCCTTCATAGGCTAGAGATGTCCAGGGCCTCCCTATGTAGTATGTTATTCCCTTTCACAGGTTGTCTTCTCAGTTTTCTCTGAAAATGTGACCTTGAACTTGATAATGGTTGACGAAGGTTAGTTAATTAATTGATAACTGTTCCCATGGCCGTGCCTCAGCTTGTGCTTGGAGGTATTCCAGTAGGAATCTTAAACATACTATTGCCCTGGGCACTATACTGCTCAGAAAGCAGCATGTTCCTGGCCTAATAAAGAACCCATTTGCACTTTTTTTTTTTTTTTGCTTTTTGGAGGGGGGAGGGCAGGGAAACTGGGGTTAAGTGACTTGGCCAAAGTCACATGGCTAGAAAATGTGTCCGATGTCTGAGGCCAGATTTGAATTCAGGTCATCTTGAATCCAGGGCCGGTGCTCTATTCACTGCACCACTTAGATGCCCTTAAGAACCCGTTTTTATAGACCTTTATGTGGATTGGGCAGGATGAAGGACTCACTGTAACTTTTTTTTCTGGATTTCCTCCATTAAAATTTGACTTGGTGCAGTTTCAATATCTCTTTGGAGGCATTTGTGGAGGGATCCCAACAGAAAACTTCCTATTACACAACCATTTTGGCTCCACCTCCATTTACCTAACTTTTCAGGAAAAAAATGAGAATATGAGATGGAGAAACAGAAAATATTTAAGTGAGCACAGAGACCATTCCAATTATTTAACACACATATACAAATTGATATATAAGTATACATATATGTAGATTTTAAACGATATACAATTGTGCGGTGATTTATATATTTATGCTTACTTAAAGAGTATTTTCTGCTTTTTCTCTCTCCCTTATTGATATTTCCATTTCACTTATATCTGACTCCTTTGGGGTTTTCTTGCCAAAGGTACTGGAGTGGATTGTCATTTCCTTCTCCAGCTAATTTTACCAACAAGGAAACTGAGGCAAACAGGGTTAGGCATGTTGAACAGGGTCACATGACTCATAATCTTCTGAGGCCATATATAAACTTGGGAAAAGTCTTCCCAACTGCTCCAGGACTAGCATGTTATCTATGCATCACCTGGCTGCCTCCCCGCTGCTCCCTTTACTGGCCTATGATTTTCTTAAATTGAGAGACCAAGTTAAAAGCCAATTTAGAAAAAAATAACATTTAACTTAACTCCTGTATTTTTAAATGAACTTTTAAAAACATATTGAAGCTGTATTTCAATTAGTTGAAACCAATTTTTACATTTTCAATTAATTCAGAAAAAGTCATTTTTGTGGTGAAAGACTATAAATGAGACTTATAATAAGTATTATCTGTATTTACTGTTACATAACATCAGGAAGTTCCAATCATTTCTACAACACTCATTTATGTTATTACCCAATATAAAATTTGGATCTCAAAACCAGATGAATTAACATTGAAAGACAGCTGATAAAAAAAGTGAGATTAGAGCTGCCTCATTATTTTAGTGAGGCAGAAGAAATTGAGAGGAAAAAAGTTTTCTCATGAAATTTGCATATACATTTATATATACACGCAAAATATAGATTTAGAAATCCATGAAAAATTATTATTCTTTTAAAATAAAATTTGATTTGTAATTTAAGAAGATAGAGGTGGTTCAGAAAAACTATGCAATATTTTTTAGTGATCACAGAATAATAGAAAAATACATCTGAAGATTATTAGCTAGAAGAATGAAGCTGGAAGTTATACCAATCACTTTCCAAAATCATAATTTCTCAGGGGGCTCTGAAATTATTTAGTATATATAGAGGTATTCCACCATAAACACAAATTCTATTTGCATGACTGACAACTAAAAAGAGACTGATATATTAGGAAAAGCAGTGATTCTGGAGTCAGAGTTGAAATCCCATCACTAATTATTTATCAGCCTTATGACTTTGGGAAACTCACTTAACCTCTCTGGACTTGTTTCCTTATCTATAAAATTGGACTACATGACCCCTGTAAAAGATTTGCAAACAGTTGTATCTACTCAGAATGGAAAATGTATACAGAGAAGTCATTACCCCATGAGCCATCAGTTCATTTCCTTTTTGGACATCTCCAATTGTGCACAAAGTTTTTTCTAATACAAATCCAAAATCTACCTTCTCATTACTTTCCACCCATTTGTCTTAGTTCTCTTTGCTACAAACCAAGCTGAGTAAGTTTATTTCCTTTTCAAACATTTGAAGGTCCCTATTATTAATCCCTCTTCTCTACATCTTCCCTTCTTCAGGCTAAACATAATATGGTTTCAAGTATACTTATCATCCTGGATACATTTTTTTTTCCAAATTCCCTCTAGTTTATTTGCTTGTCTTTTAAAATTTTATTTTGTTTTTAATTTATGGAATAAAACTAGCCAATCCATAGCAGAGTACATTTTTTTTAAAAAGATAATTGCATGTGACACTGCAAATCTACTATGGACAATTTGCTATTTCTTTTAAGTGTATAACAAAGCTATCATGTGAATTTCTCTTTTTTTCTTCTCTAATCACCCCACCTCCAACCCTTCCCAACTCCTTACTGTGGAATAATGATTAGGACAAAATAATATAATAATCCAGATGTAGTATGACCAAGGCAAAGTAGAATTGGGATGTCACCGCTTTTGTTTGGAGTATTCCACTTTCATTAATGCAACCTGAGATTATACTAAATCATTTGGTTGCCACAGAATACTACCTATTGATAGTGAAATTATAGTTCACTAGAGCTGTGAGGTCTTTTTTCATATAAACAGCTTTCTAGTCATATCTCTCACTGTCTACACATATACATTTGATCTTTTTATATCTAAGCACAGAGGATTTTATATTTATCTATTAAATTTCAGCTTCTTAGATTCAGCCTGCTGCTTCAACCTGATATCAATCCTTTTATACAATATACTAAACTATGCCCCTCAAGATATGTGGCATTAGCAAATATAGAAATATAATATCACATATTCAAAGCTGGAAGGGACCTTAAGTATCCTTTTGTCTAGTCTCCTTATTTCACAGATAAGAAATTCAGATACAGTGGTTAATAGGCTTGTCCAGAATTATTCAGGTGTTAAAGTAGCATGGCCTGGATTAGAGCCTATGTCCTCAAATGACTCCAATTACAAACTATTTTTTCCACTCTACCGCGTAGCCTATAGAGAATGATAGAAGTCTGAGAAAAATGATGAGTGCAGCAAGGCCTAAGACTACAGAGGAGATTATCAAAATTTTCATTAAAATAGTCAGAAAGCAAAAATGTAAATGACAAAATTGGACATGCTTAGGTTTATGGTTAAAAGGATCAAACTTATTGCCCATGTAAACATAGAAAATAGAAGGTGGTCTTCTGAGTCAGGAAGACCTGACTCACATATATTGAGCTAACTTCAAAATATATAGAGGTAAATTTCCATTTCAAGAAAGCCTATATGATAAATATTTCACATGGTGTTCTGAGCTGTCTTCTTCACTTCCTTTTAAGTATTTTTTGTTGTTCTCTACTATGCACTTTTTACCTCCCTCCCCCCTGCTACCTCCCTCCCACAATAAGGTTACAATTAAGCATGGATATAAATATACGTATATGTATACATATTCACAAATACACACATTTCAAGTCCAGCCTCCAATATTTGCTTAGCTCTAAACCCAAGGACATATTTCTTGATATCTCTGTGGCCTAGGCAACTCTCAAAAATTATAACTAACAGAGTGTCTGATCTGTACTCCTGGAGGAAATTTCTATTCTCTTTGATGAAATCACAGAACCAAATTCCTCCCAAAATAAAGTAGCATAAGATTTACTAATATTCCTCCCACCAGCCCCTTTGTTCTTTTTACATTTGAAACATTTAATTTTAAAACTTTGAATTTCAGATCCATTCCCTTCCTCCCTTGTCACCCACTCCCTCTGGGAAAATAAGCAATTTGGTGTGTTGTAAATGTATATCTATGCATAATATTACCATAGTAAATATATTATAAAAGACTACTTATATTTCAACCCCACCCCCACCTGGTCCATTCCCTACTTTGATCATGTACCTCTTTGAAAGTGGGTATTTCCAACCTCCCCTCCCACCAGAATTCCCTCACCTCCATCCTCCCCCCTCTCATCCCCCTTTTCTCTACTCACCTGCAGGATGAGATACCACATTTAGTATGTATGTCATTCTCACCCTGAGCCAAATTCAATGGGAATATGGTTTTGCCTTTTTGCCTTCCTGTTCTTCCCCTCCCCCACTATGACTTTCCCCTACCTCTTCTACATGAGATAGTTTACCCTACCCTGTCTCTCCCCATCTCCTCTTGCCACTTTCCTCTCTCACCTCTTTACTTCACCCCTTAAGTATCATCCCTTCCCACCAAATTCAACCTCTGCCCTCTATACATGTATACCTGTAAACATATATACACACATTCACATATGTATTCATATGCCCATATACCCTTCTTCCATTATTTTCATAATGAGGAAGGTTTCATCAGTCACAGTTATTGTTTTTCCATGTGGGGATGTAAATAGTTCAACTTTCATAGGTTTCTTTTGATTTCTTTTCCCTGATTACCTTCTCAAGCACCTCTTCCTTCTTGTGTCTGAATGTCAAATTTTCTATTCAATTCTGTTTTTTTCTTCAAGAATGCTTGAAAGTCCTCTATTCCACTGAATGACCATATTTTCCCCTGAAACAAGATTCTCAGTTTTGCTGAGTAGGTGATTCTTGGTTTTAATCCCAGCTCTTTTGACCCATGGAATATCATATTTCATGCCCTTCAATTGCTCAGTGTAGAAGCTGCCAGGTCTTGTGCTATTCTGACTGTGTTTCCACAATATTGAAATTGTTTCTTCCTGGCTGCTTGTAGTATTTTCTCCTTGATCTGGGGATTCTGGAACCTGGTTATAATATTCCTAGGAGTTTTCTTTTTGGAATCTTTTTCAGGAGGTGATCACCAGATTCTTTCAACCTCTATTTCCCTCTCTGGGTCTAAAACATCAGGGCAATTTTTCTTGAGAATTTCTTGAAGGATGATTTCTAGGTTCTTTCTTTGATCATGGCTTTCAGGTAGTCCAATAATTTTTAAATTATCTCTCCTGGATCTATTTTCCAGGTCAGTGGTTTTTCCCATGAGATATTTCACATTGCCTTCTATTCTTTCATTTGTTTGGATCTGTTTAACAGCATCTTGATTTCTCATAAAGTCACTAGCTTCCACTTGCTCTAGTCTAACTCTGAAGGAATGAATCTCCTCAGTGAGCTTTTGAGGTTCTTTTTCCATCTGGCAAATTCGGCTTTTTAAGGCATTCTTATCCTCATTTGCCCTTTTGAGCCTCCTTTGCCATTTGAATTAGTCTATTTTTTAGGTGTTATTTTCCTCAGTCAGGCTGTTGACTCTCATTTCACACTTTTTCTGCATCCTTCTCGTTTCTGTTTCCAATTTTTCCTCCACTTCCCTTATTTGGTTTTTAAAATCCTTCTTAATGTCCTCTATGGCCTGTACCCCATTCATATTTTCATTTGAGGCTTTTGATGCAGGAGTTCTGACCACACAGACCTCCTCCTGTTCCATGCTTCAATCCTCTTTGCCCCCAAAATAGGAGTCTAATGTTGCATTTTTCTGCTTATTTTATTCCCTTTGCCTAGGCATGTTGCCACTTAATTACTTGATTTGGGGGCTTGTTGCCACAGTAGGACTCTGCCACCAGACAGGGGAGCTTCTGTCCGAAACATGGGGTCTTCATAACTTCCGGAGGTATTAGTTGGATGGCCTCTATGAAGCCTTCACATGCTCTAGCAAGCTGGATAAACACCACAGGTTAAAGCAAGAGCAATTAACCCCCAGACTGATTGCTGGATCTCCCTACAGTTTGCAGACTTGGTGCTGAAGCTCCCACTGAAGCTGCAAAATGGCTTCTGTGCCTTGGCTCCTCAGCTGCTTCTTACCCCCAGGGGAAGAAGCCGATGTGTTCCCCAAATACTGGTCCCAAAGTCCATAAGGCACTAACCTCTCATTTTGTCCCAGGTATGTCTGTGTTGATAATTCTGGAATTGCCACAGCTCCTGGCCTGTCCGCCCTGGGGTTAAAACCGTGGCTCATGCAGGCCTGGGCTTGGCTCCCAGAGCATTGTGCTCGGGTCCCTGAGCTGTGCTGCACAGGCCGCTCCCTGCAGGGCTGCTTGGCCATCCTCAGTGGGAGGTTAGCTTCTCTGTGTCATTCTGTGGGTGCTGGAGCTCCAGAAGTTGTTCAGAGTCCACTTTTTTCACAGTTTGAAAGTGGTGTGTGGGGGAGCACCTTAGAAGTGCTGTTTCTACTCCACCATTTTGGCTCCACCCCCCTAGCCCTTTTCTTTAATTAACTCCTTTACTCCCTTCTGAATCAGCCCCTTCTCTTACCTCTGCTACTCAAATGATCAAAAAAAACCAACAGATTATTTTTTTCTATCATTCATCTCAGAAACTCTGGAAACACTATGATTTACTTTCAATTGTCAAGTAATTCTACATGTATTAATGTGTGGTCCACTCATTTTTTATGTATAAGTTCGTAAGGTCAGTATTTATTTTTTTTAATTAATTTATTTAAAACAAATATACAATAAAAGAAAAAAGTAAGATAAACCTTAAATACTAAAGCACATGAAAATGAGAAGAAAAATGTATTGCTTTGTGGACAGCAGAAAGTAAGAAAGAATTCAAAATATACAGCAGTAAATTTCCATTTCAAGAAAGCCTATATAATAAATACCATACATTGTGTTCTGAGATCTTCATATCTTCTTTGTTTTCTTGTAAGTTTTTTTGCTTTTGCTCTTTTCTTCTGTGTACTTTTTACTTTGTTCTTTTTCTTCCTTTCTCCCTCCCTCCCCAAGAAGGTTACCATTAAGCATAGATATAGATATGTTTGTATGCATATACACATAAACATATATGCACATACATACACATACATATAGTTAGATGTTGATATTCATAGTCATATATGGACATATACATTCATATGCAGTTATCTAAATCTACTATACTTGTTTGTCCTTTGTTTCTCTGAGCATGGATTATACCTTCCTATGTAAGTATCAGTGTTTCCATATGTTTATAAGTCCAACAACTCATCATTTCCTATACTAAAGTCCCCAGAAAGCTGTTAGTGATGAGAGACTTCAGTGACTTGCCTAGGGTCACACAGTTAGTATGTGTCAAAGGCAAGACTTGAACACAGGTCTTCTGATTGCAAACTGAAACTTACATTTACTCTAAACAGAGGCTTTACATGCTCTAATTATTATTACACTGCCTCTTGGTCCTGAAGTATCAGTAGTTTTAATTCCTCTTTTCTCCATTTCTAGATGGCCTCTAAGGTCCCTTCTAGCTCTAAATCTCTTATCCTATAATCACATGACTTTAAAGGGAATATCTCCCTTCACTTGCCACAGCCTACAGATTTTGAAGAGACTCCAGAATTTCAAGTCCTTGTAAATTCCTCTGCAGCAGTGTCTGTCTGCAACTCACTAAGCTATTGAAGTAATGAGAGAGAGAGAGAGAGAGAGAGAGAGAGAGAGAGAGAGAGAGAGAGAGAGAGAATCTGGTTTCTCACATGTTCTCATTTTCTCATCTGTCACATTTTCTTATCCTTGCTTCCTGTGACTATATATATATATTTTTTTTTCCAATCAGAGGTAAATCTATTTTCCTTTCTCTTATCTAGATTAACTTTTTCCAAGCTTCCTCCTGTATCTTATCCCATCTGAATTTTGAAATTTGCAAAAAGTACTTAATTTTGCTCATTTAAGAACCAAGAAATTAAGGTCCCTTGTAACTTTTACAACTTGAATTTGACTTGGTGGCACTCTGAGCATCATTAAAAACAACAAGAAAAAAATTAAACAAACAAAAAAAAAAAGACATGGCCATAAAACGGAATTAGTAATAGACTCCTTCTGAGTTAGTCATTCAAAATCTAAGAATTCTTATCAAACAGAACGTTGGACTAGCCAGTCTGAAAACAAAACAAACAAAATAAACCAAATAAACCTTTAGATACCAGATATTTTACTATATTCAATTCAAATGAATTCAACTTCTTTTTACATATCAGGAATGAAGAAGACACATTCCCCAAGTACTATTTAGGTGATGCCAGAGATGGCAACAAAGATTACCATCTGCTGAGACCTTAGTACTTCCTCAATCATATGTGCCATTTCAGGAGGCAGTCTGGCATAGTGGAGAGAGAACTTGAGAAAATCAGTAGATAGGGGTTTAAGTCCCACAAATTTCACGATCATGGGGAAATAGCTGAAAGTCTATGAACTTCAGTTTGTTCAACTACAAAATGAGGACATACAAAAATTAAGAAATAACTATGATTAATTTCTCCCATCTATAACCTTGAACTCATGTGAATGACTACCACTCCCATCAATGTCCTCATTACTTCTCAGCCTCAATATTAATTATACCCACACTAAATTTCCATTCTTTCAACATATATCCTCTATAATCTGTCCTCCATAAAGCTGCTGAAATAATGTTCAGAAGTCACATGTCTAATTACGTCAAATCCTTTCTCAAAAATCCTCAGTGCCACCTTTTGTCTGTGGGCTAAAATACAAACTCCTCAATGTGACTTTTAGGGACCTCAACAATTAAGTTCTGACTTACCTCTTAATTCCTATTTTGCTTGACTCCACTTCAATAACTGTATCCCTAACCACACTGGATGTCTAACTCTTCCCTGAACTCAACATGACATTTCTTATGTGTGTACATTCATTTGAGGATTCAAAGAATTACAGAATCATAGCCTTTCAGAGATGAAAGGCAACTTGATGGCTCTCCAGTTCATTCTTGAACAGTAATCCCCACTTCAACACACTGCACAAAATGCCATCTAATCTTTGCCTAATGACTTCCAGTGAGATCAAACCAACTAGCCAAACTGAGCAATCCATTCTATATTTGGAGAACTCTAATTTTCAGGATGTTTTATTTCTCCCCATGACATCAAGCCTAAATTTGTATCTTCAACTTTTACCCCTGTTCTTAGTTAGCTTTCAGAGTCTAAAAAGAAAAAAAAAAGCCCAATCCTACTCCTATAATAATAATAATAATAATAATATATGTGTGTGTTTAAACATTTGATTTGACAACTTTGAATTCCAGATTCTTTCCCTTCCTCCCTCATCACCCACCCTCCCTAGAAAGATAAGCAATTCAATATAGGGTATACATGTGTAGCTATGCAAAATATTTCCATAGTGGATATAATGAGAACAACTTACTATATTTCTCTCCATCCTATCCCACCCCACTTGTATTCTCTACTTTGATCCTGACAGTTTTCAAAACGGGGTGTTTCCAACTTCCCTCCCCCCAGCCTGCCCTCCCTTCCATCATCCTCCCTCTCATCCCCTTCTCCCCTACTCTCCTATAGGATGAGATACCCTATTTAGTGTGTATGTCATTCCCCCCCTAATTCAAATTAAATGAGAATAAAGTTACTCACTCCATTTTGCCTTCCTGTTATTCCCCTCCATTGTAACAATATTCCCTTGTCTCTTCTATATGAGATAATTTACCCCATTCTTTCTCTGCCCATCTCAGCTCATTATATTCCTCTCTCACCTCTCATTTTCACCTTTTAAGTATCACACCTTCCTATGAAAATAGGCCTGTGCCCTCTTTCTATGTATACCTGTACACATATATACACACAATCACATATGTATTCATAAACCTATATACCCTCCTACATAGACATATATATGGATGTATAAATATATATTTCTGTTCCCTTCAACTATTCTTATACAGTGAAAAGTGCCAAGAAAAATTTTCTTGTAGGAATGTAAATAGTTCAAAATTTGTTAAGTTCCTTATGATTTATTTTTCCTGTTTACCTTCTCATGCTTCTCTTGCTTCTTGTATCTAAATGTCAAATTTTCTATTCAATTATGTTTTTTTTTCATCAAGAATACAAGAAAGTCCTCAATTCTACTGAATAACCATATTTTCCCCTGAAACATGATACTCAGTTTTGTTCAGTATGTGATCCTTGGTTTTAATCCCAACTTAGTTGTTCTCTGGAATATCATCTTCCAAGCCCTTCAATCCCTCAGTGTAGAAGCTGCCAGATCCTCTTTTATACTGATTGTGTTTCTATGATATTCAAATTCTTTCTTCCTGGCTGCTTGTAATATTCTTTCCTTGATCTGGGAATTCCAGAACCTGTCTATAATATACCTAGTTTTCTTTTTGGGGATTTTTTTCAGAGGGTGATCAGTGAATTCTTTCAGCCTCTATTTTGCCCTCTCATTCTAAAACATCAGGGAAATTTTCCTTGAGAATTTCCTGTAGGGTGATTTCTAGGTTCTGTTTTTTCATCATGCCTTTGAGGTAGTCCAATAATTTTTAAATCATCTCTCCTGGACCTGTTTTACAAGTCAGTGGTTTTTGCCATGAGATATTTCACACTGCCTTCTATGTTTTCACTTGTTTGTATCTGTTTAATAGTATCTTGATTTCTCATAAATTCACTAGCTTCCATTTGCTCCAATCTAATTCTGAAGGAATGATGCTCTTCAGTGAGCTTTTGAAATTCTTTTCCATCTGGCAAATTTGTCTTTTTACGTCCTTCTTCTCCTCATTGCCATTTGACTTAGTCTATTTTTAAGGTGATATTTTCTTCAGTCAGGTTGTTGACTCTCATTTTATAATTCTCTTGCATTGTTCTCATTTCTCTTCTCAATTTTTCCTCCACTTCTCTTATTTCATTTCAAAATCCTTTGTAACCTCCTCTATGGCATGTAACCAGCTCATATGCTTCTTGGATACTTTTGGTGCAGAAGTTCTGACTTCATTGTCTTCCTCCTGTTCCATACTTTGATCCTTTTTGTCCCCAAAATAGGAGTCTAATGTTGGATTGCTCTGCATGCTTTGCTTCCTTTACTTGCTCATGTTGCCACTCAATTACTTGAATTTTAAACTTTCGGCCACAGTTGAACTCTACTACAAGAAGGGGAAGCTTTGTCCCAAATGGCTGGCTTTTTCTCAACTGCTGAAGCTATTAGTGAGGTTCCCTCTCTGAAGCCTCCACATGCTCTGCCAAAGTTGTCATGCACTCCAGGACCTCCACTCTAGACAACAATCCAGATCCAAGCAGGTTAAAGCAAGAGCAGTTACCCCTCAGACTCGTCACTTGGTCCCCCTACAATCTGCAGGCCAGGAGCTCTCAAGCAGCCACATTGCACCAGCTGCATGGCCACAGAGTCTCAGCCACTTCTTGCACCAAGTGTAAAGGCTGGACTGCACTCCCCAACTCCTGCTTCCCAAAGCCCACACTGCACTGAATTCTCACTTTGTCCTTAATATCTATGGGTTGATAATTCTGTAAACCACCACAGCTGCTGGTGATCTGAAGTCCCTCCAGCCAGCAGCTGGTTGTGGCAGCCCTGAGGCTAAAAGCTTCCAGCACACACAGGGCTGGGCTCAGCTCCCAGAGCACTGCACTGGCCCCTTCCTGCCAGCCTGCTGGGCTGTCTTTAGTGGGAAGTTAGCTTCTTTCTATCACTTTGTGCTTCTGTTGCTACAAAGTTGGTTTAAAGCCATTTTTTTTGCAAAAATTGGAGGAGGTGGAAGTGGGAGCTGCATAGAAGTCTTGTTTCTACTCCACCATCTTGACTCCCAACAAAGGGTATTTTTAAACACCATTTCTAAAAAAAGCAAACAAACTATAATGAACAAGGAACCATAGCCATACAACCTTATGAGAAGAATGCCACTACTAAAAAAAAGATAGTACTTTATTGAGAAAAAAATATGTAAATGATATATTACATTTGAAAAGTAATTAAAAACAATTATCAGGGAAATGAATTTTAAAAAGACAGAACCAGTCAAGTATTAAGATGAACTGAAATAACTTTACTGTGAGAACATATAAAATTTGTGTCAATAGGAATCATATAAGGTTTCCTTTCTCTTTTTCATTGCTGAACTATATAACATAAAATAGTTCTTTTGATATGCAAAAAAATTTAAAATAAGGTAAGGAATGATGCCAGAATTGTAGGAATTAAAACTGTGGCAAATTTATAGGAAGACATAGACAAATATATATATATCAATCAGGGATGGATGAATTATAAAGTTTATCATTAACAAGAATGGTCACAGATTACAATCATTCAGATCCATAAGAAAGCTGGAAATAACAATAAAATAAATAACTGGAAAATAGCTCATACATACAAAGATCTTTAAGGTACCATGTTATTCATCATCTTTGTTCAATTTTTAACATGAGGACATATTGTATCACATTATTCCAGGCTTCTTTCTGTTATAGAAGTGAGGACACAGACTAAAAATAATAAAAATGAGATAAATGATCTTTCAAATATTAATGAAATTCTCTGACATTGAACATAAGATTTTTACCTATGGAACACAAAATATAATATACATGGGAAAAGTTGGACATGAGCAAATACAAAAGAAAAGGTCTTAGAGTGTATGATAATTGACCACAGTTGTATAATAGTAATGAAATCTGATGATCCCTTTGTATTGCCAAGCTAACAGGTACTTAAAACTTAATTTCAAATTAAGCCTCTGTAAAGAAATAGAAGGTATGAACCCCTGTTGCTGATGTAAAAAGAAGGGGCTGAACAGGAAGAAGTTAATACCATATATAAAGAAAAGCCCCAGTTGGGAGAGTCAGAATTTCTTTGGGTAAGCATTGTGGAGAAGCTGGTGCCAGAGAAAGAGAGAGAGAGAGAGAGAGAGAGAGAGAGAGAGAGAGAGAGAGAGAGAGAGAGAGAGAATTTGTCTCAGCTAGCCTCTGGATTGCTGAACTGATGGAATGAAGACTGAACTGCAAATTAAGAAGAACTGAGAAGAGAAATAAGAATTGAGAACTGTGACAGAATTTCTTGCAGCAAGACACATGGAGGCTAGAGAAAGTGATTTTGATTTTGAGAATGGAGCTTGATAAAGTGATTTTGATTTTGAGAACAGAAGACCAGTCGGAGCTGCTAAATGCTTCCAAGGGCCAGCCGAGCTGCTGAAGACTTCGAAGGGCCAGCCAGAGCTGCCAGTGAATGCATGACTGTGGTGTTGGTACTTTGTATGTCTGTCTTGGGTCTATGTTGATTATTTTGCAGGCAGAAAGTAAACTGAGATGATAGTGCTGACCATGTGTGTGAATATTGTTGTAATTCTGCTAAGCTTGCTATGTGTAGATATTGTTGTGTCTCTGTTAAGTTTTCTCTTCCCAGGAACAGAAACTGTGAAGGACTTGAGGTGAACTGGACACTGTAAGCTCCAACGTGGAGCAGGAACTGCATGGAGAGATGGACAAGGAACTGGAAGATGTCTGCCTTTGAACTTAGGTGGCACTTTGTTAGATTTCAGCAGGAGCTGGGGCCATGGAAAAGAAAACATGGTAGTTGAAAACCTGCCTTGAGTCAATATGAAAAGACCTCTCTCTCTGTGGGTATTGAATAGTGACTGATTAAATTGTCGGATTAGTGACTGATGAAATAGGGTACTGAGTAGTGAATGATGAAATTGTAATTTACTTGTGACCTAGGGGTGGATGGCCCTTGTACTTTCTCCTACCCCTTAAGAGGGTACTAAGTAGTGACTGATGAAATTGCAACTTAATTTCACACCATGGGTGTAGGACTTTGACTTTTGTACTTTGTGCTTGAATTAAGGACTTCATGATTAACTAAATGAATGTACTTTGCTTAAATCTATGTGATCACCCTGGTGAAAACTATGTGCCCATTTTATTGTTAAGTTGTTGAGTTGTGACATGGTGAATGCTGTACCTGAATTTTCTGTGAATGTTTTACTCTGATTTGTTTCTGAATAAATAAAGGGTTCACTATATATGTAGTCAGAACCTTTGAAGCTATTCACAGCAGCAGTCCTCTGGAAAGCTGGTTGTCAGTGGCATTACAAATTGAAAATTGTAATTTGGAAAGTTGTAATTTTCTGAAAATTTCATCAAGATATTGCTCCTTTGAAAAGTGTAGACATATCCCATTATTGATTAAAAGATGTATTTCTCTACTTTGAATTACCAGAACTTTTATTAGATTATTGAATAAAATTAGGGCCACCACACTTTCAAGGCCTCAGTTTCTTCCTCTATAAAATGAGTTTGAGAAGAAAATAGCAAACCACTCCAGTCAGTATCTTTGCCAAGAAAATGCCAAATGCGTTCATGAAGAGTCAGACATGACTGAATAACTGAACACCAACAACAAACACTTTCAAGATGATATAAAGAAATGAGAAAGTTCAGAGGAGAGTGTCCAGCATTATTTTAGAGGCTCTGAGCAAGAGAAAACAGGAGTAAGGGTGGATGAAAATGCATCTTGTAAACATAGTAAAAAGAGTAAAATCTGTCTGGCTAGAAAGGACAAAGTCATTGATCTGATGAAATTTTTTAAAGTTTTTACAATGGAAATTTTACAATGGAGTTGATAATAAATTACTCAGGAGAGCTAATACAGATGTCTTGCTTTATAATTATAAATAATTTTACATAAAATTTTCTTATTTCACTGTCAGCCCTTTGAATTCAAGAGTTCAAAACAGAGATGCATTATGAAGATGAGGAAACTGAGACGCAAAAAGTTAAATTAAAACATGTCTAAGACCATAAAACAACATTCAAATTTAAATTTCTTTTTTACTACTTTAGTGTCTTTCTGATTACAGATTATTCATGTCCACCAAGATCAGAATTTTTATACTTTTTAATTTTTTTTTTTTATCAGAAGAGAAATTAAGCCAGAGAACTTAGAGCAGCAGGGCAATAGATTTCACTCATTTGAACTATACAAGCCATTGTTAGTTAATTCAGAAGAGCATGTCTGCTCAGTATGAGTTTTCTCAAATCAAAACCGGCTAAAGTAGAGCTGCTGGAGGCTGTTCAGCTCTTGCTTAATTACAATGAACGATTAGTTTCTTTCCTGGTGATTTCAGAAGACAAGTTTGTATTCTCAGGCAGTCAGTCAATCAACTGGAGCTTTGTTGTATGTGTGTTTCTTTTTTTCTGCTTGTCTACTAAAAGAAACTGTTCAGTAAATGATCATGGTTCTTAGCTCAGCAGTTAATGCTTCTGAGAACATCCAGGTCTAAGAATTTATACATTTCTATGCCTTTCCTGTAACCCCCCACAAGAAAAGATTTTTTTTTTCATCTTCCAAGTAAACTCATGACAGAACAATTTCAATTTCAAGAATTTTTATTCAGTAAAAGCAAACTATTTGGAGGGAGGCCTGGGGAGCCCCTCCCCATGAGGACTGCCCTTCACTCCCATTCTTCTCTAATCTGAGATTGTTGTGGTCATCTAACAGGCTCTCTGACTTTGATACCACACAACCACTTTCCTAGACTCATTTCACTCCACTCCCAAATAAACACATATACTAAGAAATGTTATATAAGCAATTTTTAAAGGAATAAAAAAAGTGACTTAAAACTTTCTTATTTCCCAGGTGGATATTTTACCATTTTAAAAGGACCATGAAATATATTTCCATAACATTAGAGTTTATATTCCAAGAACTGCTTTCACACCCATCTAATGCCCTTTGATGTGCCTCTACTTTCTTTGTAACACCTTCTGAAACATTTTTTTTTGCATTCTTCAACATAACACCCTTTAGAAACCCTCATCTTACTGTTCTCTGCTCTCCTTTCACTCTGCAACCAGAGGCTTCATTTTCACCTATGTAAAAAAAGAAAGGATGAATGAAAGAAAGAGAAAACTTTAACTTCCCTCTTATAGGAGAGTCTCTCTGCCCATGGCAGTAATATTTAAAATTTCAAGTTCAGAAATATTTGTCAAGTGAATAAACTAAAACTTTCAAGATATTAATGGAATATTCGACCTTGCTTCATATAATTCACAATGTGAAAAAGGTTAAAAATTGGACAATTTTCTGATAAATCACTATCCTTAGGCATGCCACAATTAATTTGTTACCACTTCAACAAGAAACTACTTAAACCCATGTGATTACATATACAGTTTCAAAAATAAACTGTTTGAGAGAATATGCTTTATGTGTGGCCATATTGTGGTAGAATATAGCAATAATTTGGTTGTGATAGGAACATGGTCTATTTATGTTTATATTTTACAGATAAATATAATTTAATTGAATTAAAGGGAAGATTCATCATTTTGTGTTCTTACTATTATTTACATTTGCATATTAAAACATTTTTTCAAGGTTTTGTAGCTCAAATATAAAAACGGGTGTTGAGCTGGTAGTGAATATAAAGGCTTTGAACAAGATAATCTATCTAGGTTATCTCAATTTCATTTAAATAAAGAAGAAAAAAGAAAGCTAAGGTAAGTTTTTATAATCAAAATATTTTGACTATTTTTTCACAATTACCTACGATTTATAAATGATTGCCACTTAAAAACATCTTGTGGAAGGCACACAGATATAGATTTCTATATTAATCTCCATATGAAACCAACCAAATTATACTCATGATAATTTGAATTCATTATTCCAGACCATTGTTCAGTAATATAATTTAGTATTTAATAAAATGAAATGCAGCTTGGCATAATAGGTAGAGGAATGTTTCTGGAATCAGGAAAATTTGGGTCAAAGGATCCTCCTTGGACACTTACTAACTGGATAGTAGGAGACATGCCACTTATCATGTCACACCTTTAGGAAATTATACTTTACATGGCAGGTTTTGGTCTAATTGGCAAATTGAGAATTTTCTTATTGAGTGTTCCCTACAAGAATAAAATTCTTGCTCCACCCCTAGCCCAATCTTGAAGGGGAAAAAAAAAAGATTGCTATAGTTTCCTAGATCTCTTGGTGTGGTGGAGAAGTGAAGTTTTGGTCTATTAAAAAAAAAAAAGGAAGGAAGAGATTATATCCCTTATAGATTCATTCCTAAGTGAACTGTTTTTACATATTTTACTCTTAATATTTTGTCCATTATGATGATTTCAAATGATTTCTTGAAGTATTCTGGAAAACAGAACAATATGATTTTTGTTTTATTTTAAATGAGGACACTGAGATAAGTATACGTTAAATCACTCAAAAACCTAGAACAAATATGAATCTAAGTTTTTAATACAAATTCAAACAATTTAATTTTTGTTAGGACTCTGAAAGTAGGGAATATGTATTTTATAATCATTTGGGTTTTAGCCAGATTTGTTATTTCATTTATTTAAGAAACTACTGACAAGGAAACTTCCTCCACCCACAAAGATCTGTGTCTCCTCTAGTACTTAGCCATCAGGGGCACTGAGACTTAAGTGACTTGTCTAGGGAGACAGTAATAATGTATGAGAATCAGGACTTAAACCAAGGACTTTCTATATTTAGAACTGGCCATGTTGGCTCCCCCTATCAATACTAATCAAATTACAGAATTTGAGTAAACTATCCATTATGATTGTACTTCAAATTTTCACAACTTTCTCCTCAGTGTTATTTTGAAAATAATTTAATAAAACTCCTATCAAGTCACTGACAAACACTTTGGTCTTAGAAAGAGGTCTATGCAGGCTGCTTAGGCAGTGCAGTAAATAGAGCACCAGCCCTGAAGTCAAGAGGACCTGAGTTCAAATACTACCTCAGACACTTGACACACTTACTGGCTGTTAAGACTTTGGGAAAGTCACTTAACCTCAATTGCCCTCCAAAAGGCAAAAAAAGAGGTCTATGCAATTGCCATAAACACCCTATCACAGAGTAACTTTATTATAGAATGTGAGCTTAAGGGTCCCTCAAAGATAATTTATTCTAATTCTTACTTATAGATGAGCAAACTGAAGTCTGGGCAGGTAACTGGCACAGTGGAGAGAGTGCTGGGAGTGGGGTCAATAATACTCATCTTCCTGAGTTCGAATATGGCCTCCAAATCTTACTAGCTGTGTGATGCTGGGTAAGTGATTTAACACTGCCTCAGTTTCCTCATCTGTAAAATGAGTTGGAGAAAGGTATATCAAACCACTCTAGTATCTTTGCAAAAAAAATCCCCAAATGGGTTCACAAATTATTGCAAAAAACTGAAAAATGACTGAACAACAACAGAGGTCCAGAAAAGTTCGTTGACTTTCCTAAGGCTCCATCAGCCCTATGTATCAGTGCTGGGACTAGAACACAGATTCTGACTCCAATTCAAATACTCTTTCCAGTGCCCTAATCTGTTTTTCTAAAAGATGGCATCAACAAGCATTTATTAAGCACTTACTATGTACTAAGGCGCTGTGTTAAGCTTTCATTTATACTTGGGCATATGTTCATTAGGACTCTTATCAAGGCAAACAATGGGGAGATTTTAGATGCCATAACAGAGCAATAAGTATAGACAATTTTCTACATAAAACAAACTATGTGAAAATGGATGTTAACATGTTTGGGGGAAGAAGATGTGAAATTTTAGTATACTTCAAAAAAAGAGATAGTTACTTCAATGTATTAACTCTATTTTTTTTTTGGATCTTTTTCCCTTAGAATGGGTTGGAGGATAACCAGATACACAGCACATACTGGCAGACAGCCCTTATTCACTTGATTTGGAAAGAAGACTCTGAAGCTGTGCCCAGGGATCATAACTCTGTGTGGAGCCTCTGACCTATCACTCAAATGCAGAACACATTCAGCCAGCACACTCTGGACTGAGTAACAGCTTGCAAGGCAAATGAAGGAGCTGGGCCTCTTTAGATTGCCTGGCAAATGGAATAGCAGTTATCAACAGAACCTTTTTCCCACATTGGTCCACTTCAAAATCAGCCATAAATCAGCTACAATCATGTGAAAGGCAATGGAGCAAATTGGGAGAAGGGACAAGGGTGGGGATGTGGGGGGCAAATTATAGTTCTTGCTCTCAAGCAAAACAAAATCTAATTAAGGAGAAGAACATGAATTCACAAAAAGATAACACTAAAATATGTATTTAACTATACAACCCAGCAAAAATAGCAGTTGATATTGATATAGTACTTTTAGGTTTGCTAAGTACCATATCAGTTTATTTCTTCCTCATAATAATTCTGTGCAGTGGATACTACAGGCATCATTGTCTTCATTTATATTTATATCTTGCCACTGAACCCAGATGGCTCTGGAGAAGAAAGGGAGACTGGTGACTTTGCACAGCCCCCTCTCACTTAAATCCAATTCACTTGTATTTCATGCCATAACCTCCCTGATGCCATGGGACTCTTTGAGAAAGGAGGACAAAAAAACAACCTCTGTGAGTAGTAGTAGGAGCTGACCCACTGGGGATCCAACTGGAACAGGTCAATTGTACACACAAAAAACATTTCCTCCCTCCCCCCCACTCCATTTCTCTCTCTGCCCTCTCCAGTCCATTCTCTCTCTCTCTCTCTCTCTCTCTCTCTCTCTCTCTCTCTCTCTCTCTCTCTCTCTGCCTCCCTCCCTCCCTATCTCTTTGTCTCTCTTTCCCTTCCCTAAGTCTAAATTGGATATTATATGGTATTCTGCTCATTTATGAATTTAGATTACTGAAATATTGCAAGATGTCTTGGGGCTTATGGACTAGATGTCATTCTCATTAGGGACATGTTTTAGACCCAAATCACTCTGGTTCTCCTTGATTGGCCAACAAGAGATTCCAGGTCAAGCCCAGCTTGGTGATTTTGTGGGTCCTAATTGACTCAGAGTGAATCTAAACATCAATTGTTTCTATTTTGGCCAGAAACCCAACCCTGAGGCTTCCTATCACAGAATGATTTTTTTTTACTCTATAAAAGAGACCATTCTCAGCCTCATTTCTTACCTATTCTGACTTAATAAATGGATGTTACCTCAGGCAAACTGAGACCTGTTAAAGACTTTAGAATAAAAAGGCCAAAGTCTCCCAGTGAATCCAGGGCCAGCTCACCTCAACCTGCTTTATATCTTACCACTGGACCCACTTCTCTTTCAGAGAAGAAAATAAGGTTGATCACTTTGCATAGCCCTCCTTCACTTAAATCCAATTTCCTTGCATGTCCTTGCATCACTTCCCTGATGTCATGGTCTTCTTAAAGAACAAAGGGCAAATAATAACAACAGCAACATAGATAAGGAGAAAAATTTGGTCAGGTTGAGAGATACCCATAGTCTTACAGAAATCAATGGTCAGTGTCTGGTACATGATAGGTGCTTAATGGAAGTTTATGGGTTAGCTGATTGGTCAAAGGAATTTGAACCAGCATCTGTCTTGTTACATCATTTCTCCATAAAACCATATGACATCCCAATGTAAAGAAGGAAAATCACCAAGATGTATGTTAATCATTACCTCAGGAATCATAGAGATATTTTCTATAAAATTCAGTGGGATATAGTAAAGTATTGAACTCTGAGAAAAAAAGAGAAGTTTGAAAACTGTCTTAGAAACTTATGGGTTATGTCACCACAGGCAACTCAAAATGTCTCTGAGTTTCAGTTTTCTCATTTGGAAAATGATGAAGAAAATACTTTTATGTCTTACCCCTGACAGCTATTACAAGGAAATGACTGGAAAAACCTTATAGAGTTACAAAATTTATAATTGTTATTACTGTCTCAGAATAGGGTAACTGGGATGAATCTTGTTCTGCCTGGACTAAGAACCCAGATATTGGTTGGAGTGATTTTCTTCTACCTCTGAGCAATGGAGATCTGTGACAGAAAGAAAAATCTCAACCTCCATTAAAAGCCATAGTTGCAGCAGTCCCACTGATGTCAATTAATTGCAAATAATACATTTGGCATAAGCTCATAATTGGCACCACTAGTACTAGAGCCTAGGAGTCAACTTCCAGGCTAAGTCTCATTCTATGATGCCACATCTGCTTTGTTTTGCTTCCCAAGAACACTAAGCATTAATAAGTAATAATGGTTTGGAACAAGTGAAAATGTCTAATCCCAGGGTTTTCTTTCTTTCTACTTATCAGAATATATGCAATGTATTCAATTTTCAATTATTTGAATTAAAAGTAGGCAATAAACACTTGAAGGTTATCTGATCCTATATGATTACAAATTTAAGAGTTGTTGCTGCTTTACCAGATACTGTCAACTATGCATTAGTAAGCAGTTAAGCAGGTCTGAATGATATTTACTAGTTATTAAATTGTGGCTTTATTTTTTTTACATTCTTAGATTTTCACAAGAACTTCTATTTGCATAATGAGTCCATTTCCTGCCAACAATTGTTGATTCTTTTCTTCCCTTATCATAGTAATATATAGAATAATATCATTAGGCTAAGTAGTCACCTAGTGAAATTATATCATGAGGAGTAGCAAAGGATACTCTAAACGCAAATCAAATACTAACCTAATAATATGATCACATGAACAATTTTCCAAATTGACTAGGTGGTAAAAAAAAGTCAATAATGAGAAAAAGGACAGATAAATGTTGATGGACACAGATAAGATGAAAAGTAAGGTCAAGAGAAAAGAGAATACTTAGAGGAATGTCAACTTAGATGGGTAGCACAATGGGCTCCTTGGGAAATTGGAAGTGAACAGGGATGTGCTAACCACTAGAGAAACATGCTGAAATAGAAAGCATAAAAATTGGGGATATTAAGAACAGAAGACTTGATTCAAGATTTTATTTAGAGCTGTCATAGTAGATGTAACAGGAAATGTAAAGAGACACCCATATTTAAAGTGCATATTTTTCTTATATATGGATTTTTAGAATTGATCCTCAATGCTATATTTTGATGTCTTGCAAAAACTGGCCCAAAGGTTTTTGAGCACTATTTTAAATAAAATGGAGTATGCTTTTTAAAAATAATTTGTTTTTTGCTTAATTCAACCATCTCTTTAAAACCAAAAAGAGTATATAAAGTTTTAAATATGAGGGACATACACACATACATGTATATATATATATATATATACATACATACATATGTATATGCATGCATATATATAAATGTACACAGATAGATGTATGTGTTGTATGCATACACATATTATATGTACCTATGTATTCATGCATAAATACACTGCATTATATATGTATAATATATACACATATGAACATGTGTGCAATTTATATGCATATAGTCGCATATACACATGAATTATGAAAATATATACATATGCAATCTATATGTTTACCTATATAGACATACATGTACACAAGGCATGTCTATGTGTGCAAATGTGTAGATGAGTATATATGTATATTTATATACAAATATGTATAGGTAGCTTATTTATGTATCATATATTTATATTGGTCCCCAATCAACTTAGAGAAATTCTATGTAATGTACTTTGGTAGGAAACTCATTGATCACGGATGCATGCCTATAACCTAACCCCCTAATGAGGAGACATAACTTGTCTGATTGGCCCTCCATGATGGAAGTACCTCCAATGGGATTGGTTACTAATGTCTAGGAGGACCAGTCACTCTCATTGAGGCCCTTGTTCTATATACAAAAAAGAAATACTTTTCTGTCCTTCAAAATCCCCTAGAATTTTTAATCCTAAATGTTTATCTTTCAGAGTTTATTGCAAGTTCAACTCTTCCCCCAAACACATTAACATCCATTGCTCATTTAGCTTCACTTTTAAACAGAAGACATCACTAAAAGCTAAATCATAATATTGAACTATGGGGATGACTCTAATGGATAAAGTGATGATGCCCAATATAATGCTTTCTACCGTATGCAGTTATATTGATTTACAAAGAAAAAAATCAGAGAAAATGGTAGTTATTCATATTTTTAACTAGCAACAGTTTATTTTTATCCAAAATCATTCTGTACCATCATATTTCAGTGACTAAAACTATGATAACCATTCCAAAGCTCATTTTACATTATTACCACTAAAAATTAAAGAATGTTTGATTTTTGAAAAAAAAAAGAATATCCAAATTGGTATCTAATAATATGTTGGTATGACTTCTCTGAATTCAGTCAGTGTGTGAAGAGGTTGAAGTTTTTTTATTATTTTTTTTTCTTGTCATCCCATCCAAGATTGTAAAGTTTTCAGGAGAGAGGAGTGAGCTTTCTTCATCTTTGGATATCCAAGGTTTGTACAGGTGCTTAAATATTTTAAATGAATTAAATAGAACTCAAGTTGATTTTTGCTTTGTACCTTCCTTTTTTGGTAAGACAAAGTTCCTAGGGAAGCAGAACAGATGACTTAGAAGAATATTGTATCATATCCACGCTTAATATATACAAAATCAGAATAGTTGCTATCTAAAATAGCAAATAATTCAAGTTTAGACCAATTTCTCAACAAATAAAAACACATCATGCTTTAACAAATCCCACCACATACTGCAATAAAGACATAAGGGTTCCATTCAACTGAGCAGGGTTATATTTGATGCCAAAGACTGGCTTCTTGCACTAACACAGAAAATGACTATTAGGTTTGTGACACATATTGCTTAAAAATAGAGATGTGTGGGTAGATAAATACATGCTGTGACAAATATGTGATCTGCTAATTATCTGAAACAAATTTTGGGTCCAATGACTGCTACCCCGATCTTTTGACAATTCACCAGAGGGAAATTTTGGCAGCTTGTCAGCAGAAAAACAGGAAAATGAGTTGGGAAATACTAATAAAGGCTCAAAACAATGGCTTTTCAGGCATTTGACTCACCGTTCGAGAACAATGAATTACTGGATAAGGAAGAAAGGGGACAATAGGCAGAGAAGATAATAGTAGTCAAAAGAAATTTAAAATTTCCATTTGAGAAACTCATGACAAATTATATATATATATATATATAGAGAGAGAGAGAGAGAGAGAGAGAGAGAGACAGAGAGACAGAGAGACAGAGAGAGACAGAGACAGAGAGAGAGAGAGAGAGAGAGAGAGAGAGAGAGAGAGATCATATGGGCCTTTTCCTTTTGAAAAATTCAAATAATAATGTTCCATGCTCAATAATGATATAAACCTGCTAAATGTAAATATAGAAAATTTAACATGTATCTATTAATACTACTAAACAACATATCCACAGTACACACAATAACAAAATTAATCATTAAAACCCAAGGGAGATGATAATAATGATAACAGATTTTAAGACATGGAGAAGGGGGAAAAAGCAGAAATAAAACACTTTATCTTACAGGTAAGATAAAACAAAATGTTATTTTTATTTATTCTTAGAACTACATTAATTTGTGAATTTTGCATTTAATAGTCTTGCATATATACAATATGTAAATGCTACATTAGAGGATACATTTTCTATACATTAATTAACCTAATGGAAGTCCTACTTTGAACGAACAAGATAGGGAATTTCTAGTATTTATGTGTATGCACACACATATGTATATATAAAGATATATTTATATATCTTTGTTGATGTGTTGATGTGAGAGGTTGTGAAGTGTATGAGTGTGTGTGTGTGTGTGTGTGTGTGTGTGTGTGTGCAGGTCCATCAATGGGGAGGGAAAACAGAGCATTTCATGCTGTCTTCTAGTCCCAATGCTCCTAATTTTGTTCTTAGACAACAAGTTAATTGGCATAATAGTTTACTTAACACAACAATGATGGCCTTACTAGATTAAACTGATAGGAATTTTAGGCAAGGCATCCACAGAGATTTTGTTGATGTTCAGAAAGGCCCTTTGACTTCAAATAAGGTAAAGCTTACTTACTCTGTAGTTGAGATGAAATTATCATAAAATGATTTCTTTGGCCCTACTCACTCAAAGATAGGTGAAGTATATTGCCCATTCAGGGTTCTACACTAAGCATAGACTCAAACCCCAATAAGCTGTGTTCTCATTTTATGGGCAAATGATTAGTATCACAGTTTTATTAAACTACATAATATTAATACCTTTTACAAATTAATTTTGATTCAAATATATAGAAAGAAAAAGCAGAGAACTGGAGGGGAGCATTGGATTCACACCTTAGCTCAATTTCTTGGTCCCCCTAAGTTAATAATCAAAGGCAACTTCACTGCCAGATGACTCTACTGAGCTAGACCCATGAAGGTCTCTAAAATGTGTCCCATTATTACTAGGCAATCAATTCTTTACTAACTAAAAAATGTGGCCTGCTTTCCAACTCCTGTATTCCTATGATTCCTTATTCGATCTTTTGAAACATCTAAGGTCAAACTGCAGTGTCCATATGTAGAATGAAAAAGAAAGGATGAAAATATAAAGAAGGCCCCATTTCTCAAGGACCATTCATTATCCTTTTACCTGACACTGTCACACCACCAGAATACAGCTGAAGACAATGAGGGAAAAGTAGCAAAGAGGAAGCCTTCAGAAGCTAAAGGCCTTTTTTGAATACCTCGAAATTCAAAGAAACTCACTTTCACCACATGAGATTAGGAAACTAGGACTATTTACAGGATATGCAAGCATGTTCCAGTATCTCCAAGACACTTCCTTTGAAAGTCATCACAAATTTCCCAGAATCAGGATTCTCATCTCTCAAAGCCAAGAATAACAATCTCAACAAGCTAATGGTACCTTGGAGTGTTCCACTATTCTACCAAAGAAAGTAAAATCTGAATCAGTAGTCTATTCCCTCTAGAAGGTTGAATTCCTCCTTTGTATTTGCCTTGAGCAAAACAAGTAAATAGAAGGATTAAGATGGGAAAGTAAGAGGTGATGTCCATCTTAACCACCTCTCATATTAAAATAACAAAAAATCTATCATACTAATAAAAATAGAATTTTTCATTTATGTGTGTTTTAGTATATATGCACACATATGTGTACATATATGTATATACATGCATGTGCATAGACCACATACATGTGTATTCACAGATGTCGGTGCATGCACACACATATATTTGCTGGTTATTGTCCTTCGTTCTCAAAGAAGATTGAAATGACATCACCAAGCTGAGTTTAGTTACAGTGTGTCAAACTGTGGCTGATCAAACCAATACAAGATTGTAATGCTCAATATCAGGTTGGGCACAAATGGTTAATATGAACATTTGGAATGGATTCTCATAATTTGTGCATCTTGAGTTTCTTCTTAGCAATTTCAGTTCAGTTATGTTCAAAGGACACAGTGCCCTCTTTGATGAGGACTCACCATACTGGGCAGTCCTGTGCCAGTGTCTCTCATGTCACAAAATCAATTCCAAAGCACTTCAGAGAGAAGAAGAGAGTTGTTTTTCTGATCAAAATGTGAGAACTTGCTTTGTGTGAGTACTCTGTAAAATAGTCTTTCAGGCAAGTATGCATTTGGCATTCAAAAAAGATGACCAATCCTTTGAAGTGGTACTCCCTGTGGTAGAATTTGAATGCATGCCAATTTAGTTCAAGAAAAGATTTCCAGGGTTCCATGCTTTATCCTGCCTGGTGACCTTCACAATCTCCCTAAAACAATTCAAATGGAAGTGATTCATTTTCCTGGCATGGCACTAATTCACAGGCATACAACAATGAGGTCAGCTCAACAACTATGCAGACATTCAGTCTAGTAGACAACCTGATATCTTTTATCTCTCATGCTTTCTTTCAGAGTCTCCCAAATGCTGTACTACCTCTGCCAATGCAGGCATCAACCTCATCATCAGTGTGGACATCCCTGGAAAGTATTCTGTCAAGCTAAAGGAACTTATCCACAGTATTGAAAACTGACTTAGCGGGGGTGGAGCCAAGATGGCAGAGTAGAAACAGCACGTGCAAGGCTCTCTCCCCCCAGATCACCTCCGAACTATGTAAAAGGGGACTCTGAACAACTTCTGGAGGCCCAGCATCCAGAGAACTACACAGAGAAGCTAACCTCCCACTGAGGACAGCCCAGCAGCTCTGCAGGAAGGGCCAGCGCAGTGCTCTGGGAGCTGAAAGTGTGCGGAGAGCTGAGCCCAGGTCCGCTTGAGCCATGGTTTTAGACCCAGGCCAGCAGCTGGCTGGAGGCACCCCAGAACACCAGCAGCTGTAGCAATTCCAGAATGGGCAAAAGAGACATGCCTAGGACAGAGTGAGAGGTTAGTGCCCTGTGGACTTTGGGAACAATATTTGGGGAACGCGTCGGCTTCCTCCCCTGGGGGCTAGAAGCCACTGAGAAGACACGCCATTTTGCAGTTTTCAGTGATGGCTCCAGCTCCTGGGCTGCGAACTGAAGGGAGATCCAGCGATCAGTCTTGGTGGGTAATCGCTCTTGCTTTAACCTCCTTGGATCTGGATTGTGGTCTGGGCGGGGAGGTCGTGGGGCAGGTTTCCAGGTTGCCAGAAACAGAAGTTTTCCCCCCACATGTTGGGGAGGAAGCTCCCCTGTCTGGTGCCAGAGTTCTACTGTGGCAACAAGCCCAAAATTCAAGTAATTAAGTGGCAATATGACAAGGAAAAAGAAACAAAATAAATAGAAAAATGAAACACTAGACACCTATTTTGGGGGCAAAGAGGATCAAAGCATGGAACAGTCAGAGGACTGTGAGATCAGAAATCCTGCTCCAAAAGCCCCAAGAAAAATATGAGTGGGTTACAGGCCATAGAGGACCTTAAGAAGGACTTTAAAAATCAAATAAGAGAAGTGGAGGAAAAATTGGGAAAAGAAATGAGAAGGATGCAGGAAAAGTATGAAATGAGGGTCAACAGCCTGACTGAGGAAAACAACACCTTAAAAAATAGACTAACTCAAATAGCAAAGGAGGCCCAAAAGGGCAATGAGGATAAGAATGCCTTAAAAAGTCGAATTTGCCACATGGGAAAAGAATCTTAAAAGCTCACTGAGGAGATTCATTCCTTCAGAGTTAGACTGGAGCAAATGGAAGCTAATGACTTTATGAGAAATCAAGATGCTGTTAAGCAGATCCAAACAAATGAAAGAATAGAAAGCAATGTGAAATATCTCATGGGAAAAACCACTGACCTGGAAAATAGATCCAGAAGAGATAATTTAAAAATTATTGGACTACCTGAAAGCCATGATCAAAGAAAGAACCTAGAAATCACCCTTCAAGAAATTCTCAAGGAAAATTGCCCTGATGTTTTAGACCCAGAGGGCAAAATAGAGGTTGAAAGAATCCACAGATCACCTCCTGAAAAAGATCCCAAAAAGAAAACTCCCAGGAATATTACAGCCAGGTTCCAGAATCCCCAGATCAAGGAGAAAATACTACAAGCAGCCAGGAAGAAACAATTTCAATATTGTGGAAACACAATCAGAATAGCCCAGGACCTGGCAGCTTCTACACTGAGGGATCAAAGGGCATGGAATATGATATTCCAGAGGGCAAAAGAACTGGGAATGAACCCAAGGGTCACCTACCCAGCAAAACTGAGTATTTTGTTTCAGGGGAAAATATGGTCATTCAGTGGAATAGAGGACATTCAAGCATTCTTGAGGAAAAACCCAGAGTTGAATAGAAACTTTGACATTCAGACACAAGAAGCAAGAGATACCTGAGAAGGTAATCAGGGAAAAGAAATGAAAAGGAACTTATCAAAGTTAACCTAGTTACATTCCTGCATGGAAAAACAATAACTGTGACTGATGAAACTTTTCTCAGTATGAAAATAATGGAAGAAGGGTATATGGTCACATGAAGACATATGTGAATATATGTCTATATGTTTACAGTTATACATGGATAGAGGGCATAGGTTGAATTTGTTGGGAAGGGATGATACTTAAGGGGTGAAATTACGAGGTGAGAGAGGAAAGTGGCAAGAGCAGACGGGGAGAGACAGGGTAGGGTAAACTATCTCATGTAGAAGAAGCAAGGGGAAGTGGCTACAGGGGAGGGGAAGAATAGGAAGGCAAAAATGCAAAACCACATTCTCATTGAATTTGTTTCAGGGAGAGAATGACATACATACTAAATGGGATATCTCAACCTGCAGCAGAATAGGGGGAAGTGGGATGAGAGCAGGGATGATGGATGGGAGGGCATTCTTGGGGGGAGGGGAGATTGGAAGTACCCACTATAGAAGAGGGACAGGATCAAGGGAATGGACCAGGTCGGGGGGTGGGATGGGTGGGAGGGAATTATAAGCAGCCTTGTACAATATATCTACTATGGTAATATTTTGCATAGCTATACATGTACAACACATACTGAATTACTTATCTTCCCAGAGGGAATGGATTACAAGGGAGGAAGGGAATGGATCTCAAATTCTTAAAATTAAATGTTTCAAATATATATAAATACTATTATTAATACTCTTTTGCATGTAATTGGGAGATAACATGTACAGGCATCGGGGCACAGAGATTCACCTTGCTCTAATGGAAAAGTCGAAGGGAGTAAGGGAGAAGATATGGGAGAGAGCAGGATGGAGGAAGCGACGTCTTGTGGGACTGCTATTCTGGAAGGGTGGATAGGCGAAAATGGGGAAAAATTGTAACATAATCTGGCGGAAATGAATGATGTAAAACAGGAGTTAATAAAGCATTTCTTTAAATAAAAATAAGAATAGTGAAGAAATACTGCATCATCTTACTATTACTAAAAATAAAGTATTTCAGTCCATGTCTTAATGGAATATGATTGTTATTAATGTTACCATTTTTGGAAGTGAATAAAGAGAATTTGTTGGAAACAAAAAAAGAAAAAAAAAGAAAAGGAAACTGACTTAGCGCCTGTGTTTTCTTGTTGTTAAGTGTTAGGTCAAAATTAGCACAAGCAGCAGAAAATTGATCCATACTTTGTTGCATCATAACTTCAGAGGCTGTATTGAGTGCACATCATCTGCATACAGAAAACCATGCACCAACACTCCTTCCACTTTAGTCTTGGCTTATAGACTTTTCAAGATAAGTAATTTACCATCAGTGCCATCAGATGACCTTGATGCTATGTTATCTACCTTTATAGAAACCAACATCCTTGTTTATGAGTCTGTGAGTTTAACATGCCAGTGAACCACCTAGTTTAAAATATCTAATATATGAGGATGTAAACCTTAAGTTTAGAAGAGAAAATCCTATTTGCCACATAATTATGAAAGTCATCTTCATATAAATGCTAATTAAATTCATGAAAATTAATCAGGGTACAAAAAGAGTAGAGAGATACAAGAGAGAAGACAGCTCAAATCAGTCTCACACTACACCAATATATAGGTGGCATGAAATTGATTATAATTTAGCAACAGTCAGAGTAAAATCAGATATTAGATGAGAGTATAATCAAGAAAAAGAGAAGTCACAAAATCTAAAAGAGATTATCCAAAAGGAAAGGAAGTTTAACAGCATCAAATATTTCAAAAGAAGAGAAAGATGAGGATTACAAAAATTCAGATTTGGAGTTTGAAAGATTGTTACCATGGAAAAATAGTTTTATTTGAGTTATAAGTTTACAAACCAGATTGAAAGGGATTGAAAAGTGACCAAGAGGAAAAGAAATTAAGAAAACCAGAAAAGCTATCACCTTCTAGGACTTTGTCCTGGAAATTTAGAAGAGATACAGAATGATAAAAAGGAATAAAGATACAAATGAGAGCATAAGCAAAAGATTCTATATGTCAATGTACATGGATATATGTGTATGTGTGAATATGTGAATATGTATACATATATATTAACAATGCAATATTCACAATGCCTATGGCAATTATAAATAGGCTTTAGTGGTTATTAATCACAAAATATACCAGGCTCTCTATATGGGGGATGAAGCTAGAACATTTATTAAAATACCAAATAACTGAGTCCCAAAACCAGAAAGTCAAAGCCATCAGAGTAGTTAGGAAATTGGCACATGTAGTTAACAGTAAACAACCACATTCTCAAGCCTTCAAAACAGAACAGGCTACCTCAAGCAAAGGTCCTTCTCTCCCCACTCACAGCAACTGCTCAGTGTCCAGGAAGCATGCTTACAACATCTCCAGCCCCCCGAAGTTCTGGTCCTTGGCAGTCCCCAACAAGAGTCCTTAGCAGAAATTGTGGCTGACTCAAAAAGGGGTTTGTGCCTCCACCTCTACCTTGGCTGCTACTGCTGCTGCTGCTGCCGCTGCTGCTGCAGCCACCGCCAGTCACCAAGGGAACTCTAGCTTTTCTTTTGCTTCCTCTTGCCCCCGCCCTTTCCTGCTATGTCAGCAAGTCCAATGGGGCATGGAAGATCTTTAATACCATAACCCTTACTATATATATGTATGTATGTATGTATGTATGTATGGATGGATGGATGGATAGATAGATAGATATGGATAGATAGATAGATTGATAGATATGTATATGTACATACAGAGAGAGAGAGAGAGAGAGAGAGAGAGAGACCTACAAATTTGTTAAAGAGGAGAGACATACAAAGACTCTATACACAACAGTGGAAATCTGGAAAAGATAATCATATATTTGGTATTCAAAAATACAACTGTGGAAGAAAATCTGAAAAAAGAGTTTGTAAAGACCATAATACAGGAAAAAATAAGCTTTCTGCTTATCAAAACAATAGAAAAATATTTTCAGGTTCATATGTCCCCCAAAACAATATAACAAATTAAAATTCTTAGAAACTAAACTTTAGGAAAAAGACAAAATGATCATCCATAATTAAAGAAATTGGATGGCAAAGTATAAATAAACAGATTCCAAAGAAAACTGATAAAATTAAAACCTAAGCTACATAAAGAACTATAGTGCTTAAATTTCAGAATTTCAATAGCAAACAACAACCCACTCTCTAACACAGACATCCAGGAGAAAACCTTTTGTTATCAAGGAAAATCTGTTTGAATCCTAATAGAAGCTTTGATATTTATGAGAAGTAAAAGAAGTTAAAAATAATATTACAAAAAAAAATAGTGGCCAGAAATCCAAGATATTTTCTAAAAACTCAGCCCTTTGTAGAAAATCACTTTTATTGGAAAAATATGGATTGTATAATTAAGAAATTTGATTTGTTTAATCAAAAGACATCAAATATGTAGAGAGCATTGAAAATGCAATTACTCCACTGTGAAGAAACAGGAAGGTATATGAGTGCAGTTAACAAGAAAAATAAATAAATAAATTCTCTCCACCTTCTAGAATAAATTATGACTATTGATTTTTTTTTGGGGGGGGTGATTTTAAATGACAGAATAAAGATTTCAGTTGAGCTCTCTCGAAATTTCCCTTTAAATAACTTTCATATATAAGACTCAAGAGAAACATGAAAAGATAAGCATGAAAGAGAAATTAGTAATTTTAAACTGTTTACCTTTCTATGTGGGAAGATGACACATGTAACTTCAAAGAACTTTAGCATTTTTCGAGCAGTAGAAAGTCCCTACATATAAAGTGTGAGGGGGGAGGAAATCTATTATGTTTGGATGATATGAAAGAAATGAATAGCTTAGAAAAAGGGAGAAGTGGGAAAAGACCAAAGGTATGCAAAAAAGAGCTTTTACAGTGCAGGAGGATATGATGGGGGTACAGGTAATGCTTGAACTTTATATATTTATATATACACTCAGATATATATACATAAATTGGACATAGAAATCTATCATACATACATATAGATGTGTGTGTGTGTGTGTGTGTGGAGAGACAGACAGACAGACAGACAGAAAAATATAGGATGAAAGGAAATTGAGTTCATAATCATAACTGTGAATGTGAATCAGATGAAGTCACCATAAAATGGAATTCTATAGTACAATGGATTAGAAACCAAAATCCAACAACATGTTTACAAGAAATAAACCTTAAACAGACAAACACACAGAGTTAAAATAAATGGTTGGAGCTGAATCTACAAGGCTTCAGCTGAAGTAAAAAAAGTCAGGAGTAATAATAATGACCTCAGACAAAGATAGAACTAAAAGGGTTAAAAAGGGAAAATGCATAATGGGAAGACACAATAAAGTCAATGAAGAAATATTAAGCCTAAATATATATGCAGCACATGGCAAAGTATTCAAATTGTTAAAGGAAAAGTTAAATGAATTATGGGAAGAAGTAGACAATGAAACTATACTAGTTGGGTATCTCAACTTTTACCTCTCACAGCAGGATAAAGCTATCCACAAAATAAGAAAGAAAGCAGCCAAGGAGATGAATAGAATATTTTTTTAATTATACATAGTAGACAGCAGGAAAAAACAATAGGAATAGAGAAGGCCATTTTCTCAAATATACATAGAATCATCACAAAAAATGACCATGTGTTAGGAAATGAAAATCTCAAAACCAAATGCAGAAAAAATGATATAGCAAATGCACCCTTTACAGACCATAATGAAATAAAAATGACATTTAAGAAAGGGCCATGGAAATATAGGTTAAAATTAATTAAAAACTTCATAATCTAATCCTAAATAATTAACCAAAGTGTAAATCAGAAATTATCAATAACACTACTAAAATGACAATAAGGCAAAATTTATGTATTTGCAGGATGTAAACAAAGCAGTTATTAGGGGAAAATTTATTCCTCTAAATGCACACATAAGTAAAAGAAGTGAAAGAGCAAATCAATGAATTGGGCTTGCAACTATGAAAACTAAAAACTAAACTAAAAACTAAAAAAAAAAATTAAAAAACTAAAACTTACATAAATTTCAAATCTCAAAATAAAGGAATCCTCTACAAACCATTACCTTTATGCCTTTACTCCTTATTTCTTTCTGCTCTATGCCCCTCTATATGTCCCTGGGAAACAGTAAACACTCAATAAATGCTAATCTAAGGGTGGCTAGAATAGAGCACTGGCCCTGGATTCCGGAGGACCTGAGTTCAAATACAGCCTCGGATACTTAACACAGAAAAAACTAGCCATGTGACCTTGGGCAAGTCACTTAACCCCAAATTGCCCTCCAAAAAGCAAATAAATAAATAAATAAATAAATAAATAAATTATAAAAAATAAATGCTAATATACTGACTAAAAATGACTAATCAACTAAAAATGACTGAAAACTTTAACAAATCTTATCTTTTCTTTACCCACTTACTATTGGCCCAATATTTTTTTTTTTACTCCCTCCTGAGATAGTGAAGCTGGTAGTACTCCCTGTTTATGGGATAAAGATCAATAAAGAGTGACTTATAGTATATACATGTGCACACACTACAAATATATAATTTTGGAAGGAAATATGGCTATTTGTAAAGGGTTGATAACTGGAATTAGAATCATAAAGAAATAAGTGAAAATCCTGCTTCTGATGCTATCTGTGTGGCCATGGGTATGTCACTGGCCCTGTCTGAGATATAAATAATCGGCTAAAACTATAATTTGCCAACAATTTGCATTATATATTGATGGAATGAATCACACAAGAACAATACACCAGATTCCTTATGTATTGATATAATTTAGTTATGGATACAGGATTCTGTTTCAGTATTTACTTTATGATGAGGTTTTTCTGCTTTATTTTCTATAATAAATTCATACGACTATATACACTCTATTTATATTAACTTACAATGAATAAAGTTTTTAAAATATTTTCTTGGGAAATAATTTATGTTACTAGAATATTGCCAGCTTCTTATGGTACGTGTTAAATTCTGCATATCATTTGGCAGATTTAATTCTCCATGCAAACTTTTGTATGCTATATGGCTGTCACATAAGGCTGGGTGGCATACTAGATAGATACATGACTTAGGAGTCAGGAGTATCTAGATTCAACATTACCTTTAACACATACTAACTTTACAAATCTTTTAACCTCTCTGTGTTCCCAGAAACTTACTGTGATTATCAATTTCAGAGCAGGTTCTGATCTGCATGGATATAGGCAGTTCATTTACCTGGAGCTCTATCCAGCAACCTGATCAGGTTCAATCCTCACTGAATCCTGCTAAAAATACCATATAGCAAAAGGTCATATTCTGTATCAGCCTGTGTCTCAATGACACCAAAGGAATACATTTAAAAATGAACAAAAATAAATTGACAGGTTTGTCTTTGTAACATCAAAAAACTCATCTGTTTTTTTTTTCCCCACTAAAACTGAGTTGTTTTTTTTTATAATGAATTGACCAGATGTTTTTGCAACTTTTAGACAAAGGATTGAAGTGTTATTGATTACTCATGTTTATTGGAGAATATCACATATAAAAATAACATTTTCCCAACAATTATCTTGTGGTTTAAAATAGTCATACATTAGAAGCAGAGACAACTCATGCAATTCAAAATAACCTTTCTGTGCTAGGCCTCAGAGCCTTATTTATCAAATGCTGTTTCTTAGTTCTCAGAGTTCATAGTATTTCAATTTAAGAAAGGACCAAGTTTGAAAAAAGGGCCATCATATGTTAAAGTTCCATTACTATGAATTGTCTATTCTTTCACTTTCTTTCTTCCAGACTGAAGTAAAGCTGTTATGACATAAGTATTAAATTCTAAAAGAGGCACCAGAAGGTGAAATAAAATCACGTTAAGAGGTCAGGTTAAGTGGTATGTTTTGTTTGTTTTTTGTGTAATTCATTGATTCCTCTCTTTCTAAAGCTTCAATGCATGAAGGCAAAGTTAATGGTCAGAAATTACTTCAAACACTAGTGGAAAATATAACAAGTGACTATGTAGCAGTACAAAGAGGTATATGTTTAAAATGCAATGTAGGCTACACTATTGAATCATTTAAACTCAGAGCTCAACTCTTACATGAAGAATGTAGTTCATGGAAAGTATACAGGGTTTGTAATCCAAAATTCTCAGTTCAAAATCTAATTACCATTTATTACTTCTGTACAGATAGGCAAGTCCCTTAACCTCTTTGAGTGCCAGTTTCCTCATTTGCAAAATGATGAAAAATATCTCTTGCAGTTCTTTATCTATGGTCTACAATCCCATTTTACAGATAAGGAAAAGAAGACCAGAGAGTTTAAGTGATTAGCAAAATGTCACACAACAGGTAGGCAAGAGGGCCTTAAGGCCTAGAATCGAGATCTTCCACCTCCAGGGTCAGTGTTCTTTCTTTGTTTAATACATACATACATACATATATATATATATATATATATATGTTAGTTTTTAGCACTCACTTCCATAAGTTTTTAATTTTCTCCTCCTCCTTCCTCCTTCTTTCTCCAAGACTGCTTGTAATCTGATATGGGCTCCACACATACATTCCAATTAAACACATTTTCACATTAATCATGTAGCATAGAAGAATTATAACAAATTATAACAAATTAGAAAGAAAAAAACTAAAATTAAAAAGGAAATAGTATGCTTCATTTGGCATTCTGATACCATAGTTCTTGCTCTGGATGTGACTGACATTTTTTTGTCATATGTTCTTTGGAATTGTTTTAGGTCCATGCATTGCTGAGAAGAGCGAAGTCTATCAAAATCAGTCATGGCACACTGTGGTTGTAACTTTGTACAATGTTCTCCTGGTTCTGCTCCCCTAACTAAGCATCAGGTCATATAAGTCTTTCCAGGTTTGTCTGAAGTTCACCTGTTCATCATTATTTATAACACAATAGTATTCCATTATATTAATATATCCCAATTTGTTCTTCCATTGCCCAGTTGATAGGCATCCCTTCAATTTCCAGTTCTTGGACACCAGAAAAAAGAGCTGCTATAAATATTTTAATACATGTGAGTCCTTTTCCCATTTTTATGATTTCTCCGGGATACAGCCCTGGAACTATTGTTACTGTATCAAAAGGTATGCCATTTTTGAAGCCTTTTGGGCAGAGTTCCAAATTGTTCTCTAGAATGAGTTGGATCATCTCACAGCTCCATCAACAAAGAATTTGTGTTCCAACATTCCTACATCCTTTCCAACATTTATCATTTTTATGTTTTGCCATGTTAGCCAATGTGATAGGTATAAATTGTTACCTCAGAGTAATTTTTATTTACATCTCTCTAATCAATAGTGATTTAGAGCATTTTTTATCTAACTATAAGTAGCTTTAATTTCTTCCTCTAAAAACTGCCTGTTCATATCCTTTGACCATTTACCAATTGAGAAATGACTTGTATTCTTATAAATTTGATGCAGTTCTCTGTATATTTTAGAAAGGAGGTCTTTATCAGAGACAACACTTATAAAAATTCTTTCCTAGTTTTCTGCTTCCCTCCTAACCTTGGTTGCATTGTCTTTGCTTGTGCAAAAGCTTTTTCAATTTGATGCAATCAAAACTATCTATTTTGCATTTCATAATGTCCTCTATCTTTTTTCTGGTCAAACAACACTCCATTTCCCATAAATCTAACAGATTCTTCTGATTTGTTTATAGTATGAGACCTTATACCTAGATCATATACCCATTTAGACATTATTCTGGTATATAGCATCAGACATTGGTCTATGCCTAGTTCCTGTCACACTATTTTCCAGTTTTTCCAGCAGTTTTTTTTTTTGTTTTTTGTTTTTTGTTTTTTTTGTCAAATAGTGAGTTCGTTTCCAAGAAGCTGGGGTCTTTGGATTATTGAAGAGTAGATTGCTATAATCATTGACTACTGTGTCTTGTAGTCTGTGTCTCTAACATATTCCACTGATTTACCTTTCTATTTCTTAGCCAGTACCAAATGGCTTTGATCATTGCTGCTTTAAAACACAATTTAAGAACTGGTATGGCTAAGCCATTTTCCCTAGCATTTCTTTTCATTAATTAAATCGCTATTCTTTCTGGACCTTTTGTTCTTCCTGATGAATTTTGATATTGTTTTTTCTAGCTCTAAAAAATAAATTTTTGATAGTTTGATTGCCATGGCACTAAGTAAATTAATTTAGGTAGAATTGTCATTTGTATTATATTAGTTCAGCTTACCCGCAAGCAACAAATATTTTCCCAAACATTTAGATGTGACTTTATTGGTGAAAAGTGCTTTATAATTGGGTCCACATAATGCTTGGGTTTGTTTTGGCTGGTAGACTCCCAAATATTTTATAATGTCCACAGTAAATAAATGGATTTTTCTTTCTATCTCTTGCTGTTTAGTTTTGTTATGTAGAAATTCAGATGTGTTATGTGGTTTTCTTTTAAATCCTGCAACTTTGCTAAAGTTGTTTATTATTTCCAGTAGCTTTTTACTTAATTCTCTAAGATTCTCTAAGTATATGCTCATATCATCTGCAAAGAGTGATAACTTAGTTCCTTCTTTGCCTATTCCAATTCCTGTAATTTATTTTCATCACATATTGCTAAAGCTTACATTTGTAGTACTATATTGAATATTAATGGTGACAATGGACACTCTTGTTTCACCCTCAATCTTATTGGAAATAAGTCTAGTTAACCGCCATTACATACAATACTTGCTGATAATTCTACAAAGAAGCTCCTTATCATTTTAAGGAAGGTTCCATTTTTTACTATGTTCTGCAGTGTTTTCAATTGAAATTAATATTGCTTTTTGTCAAAAGCTTTTTCTGGATCTATTGAGACAATCATATGTTTTCTGTTAATATTGTTGTTGATATGATCAATTATGATGATAGTTTTCCTAATATTGAACCAACCGTGCATTCCAAGTATAAATCCTACTTGATCGAAGTGTACTATTGATAAGTTGCTGTAATCTTTTAGCTAATATTTTATTTACATGTTTTAATTTTTTAATTTAAAATGCATTCAGGAAATTGGTATATAATTTTATATCTCTGTTTTGGCTCTTCCCAGTTTAGGTATCAATAACATATTTGTATCCTAAAAATAATTGGGAAGGAATCCTTCTCCAATTTTCTCAAATAGTCTATAAAGATTTAGAATGAATTGTTCTTTAAATGTTTGATAGAATTCACTAGGAAATCCAGCTGAAATTGAAGATTTTTTTTGTAGTGAGGCCATTGGTGACTTGTTCAACTTTTTTTTTTTTCTGAGATGGGGTTAAGTATTTTACTTCTTTTTAATCTGAGTGACATATCTTTTTAATTATTCATCCATTTCAATAAGGATGTCAAATTTATGGGCATACAATTGGGCAAAATATTTCCTAATTATTGTTTTAATTTCCTCTTCATTTGGAGGTAGATTCACCATTTTCATTTTTGATACTCATAATTTTGTTTTCTTCTTTCTTTTTTATCATATTGACTAAGGGTCTATCAATTTTACTGTTTTTTTTTTCTTAAAACCAGCTCTTAGTTTCATTTATTAATTCAATAGTTGCTACCCCTGCTTTTTTTATTTTAGCTGAAGCATAATATATTCTACTCCAGTCTTTTACCTTTACCCTATGCATATCCCCTTGTTTCAAATATGTTTCTTTTTTTTAAGCAATTGGGGTTAAGTAACTTGCTCAAGGTTACACGGCTAGTCATTATTTATGTGTGGGTGCTCATTTTCTGAGGCCGGATTTGATCTCAGGTCATCCCAACTCCGAGACTGGCGCTCTTACTCACTGCGCCACCTAGCCGCCCCTTTTAGGGCAATTGGGATTAAGTAACTTGCCCAAGGTCACATGGCTAGGTTTTTGTTTGTGTGGGTTAAGTGTCTGAGGCTGGATCCGAACTCAGGTCCTTCTGACTCCAGGGCCGGCACTCTACTCACTGTGCCACCTAGCCTCCCACAAATATGTTTCTTGTAGACAACATATTGTAGGATTGTGGTTTTTAATCCATTCTGCTGTCCACTTCCATTTTATGGGAGAGTTCATCCCATTCACATTCACAGTAATGATTACTGTCTCTTTCCCTCCATCCTATTCCTTCCCCTGTTTATGTTTTTGTTTCTTCCTTCTCCCTTCCCCTCCTTAAGGGTTTTCCTTTTGACCACCACCTCCCTCAGTTTTTCTTCCCTGAGACCCCCCTTCTTTACCTACCCTTTTCCCTTAATATTATTTCCCTCCCTTTTAATGCCTCCCTTTTATCCTCCCTTAGCCCTCCTACTGCCTATAGGGTACAATGGATGTATATGCTTATCAGAGTATGTTATGCTCTCTTTGACCCCAAACCAATAAGAGTAAATTTCATACATTGCTCCTCTTCCTCTGTCCTTTCCCTCTATTATAATGAGTTTTTTTCTGTCTTTTCACATTAGAATCTTAAGCTTAACTGATCATGTTGATCCCTCTTTGAAACAGAAACAATGAGAATAATGTTCAAATGATGTTCATGTCCTTCTCTCTTTCCCCTCTACTATACTAGGTTTTATTACTCTTTATGTGGCATAATTTACTTTTTTCTGCCTCATCCTTTCCTTTTGTCCCATTAGATTCCCTTTCAACACCTTGATAAGGTGTTCTATATATTTTATCATCAGATTAGTTCATTTATACCCAGACCCTCTATGTATATCCCTTTTAAAGGTCGTGAAAATCATATAAATGTCAATATTGACAGGTATCAGCTTTTCATATAGGGATGTAAACAGTTTGCTCTTATTTCATCAGCTTTTCATATAGGGATGTAAACAGTTTGCTCTTATTTCATCCCAAGTTATGTGCATGTGTGCAGGAGTGTGCATGTGTGCATGTCTGTGTGAGTGTGTGTGTGTGAGTGAGTGTGTGTTTTCCTTGTTTACCTTTTTATGCCTTTCTTGAGACTTGTAATTGGAGATCAGATTTTCCATTGAGCTCTGGCTTTTGCATCAGGAAAGTCTGGAAGTCACTTATTTCATTAAATGACCATCGTCTTGCCTGAAAGATTATGCTCAATTACATTCCCTCTGATCTTTTAATGTAGAAGCTGCTAGGTCTTGTGTAATCCTGATTTGAATTGTTTCTTTTGGGCAATTTGCATATTTTATCATTAAACTTGAAATTCTGGAATTTGGCTACTATACTTTTTGGAGTTTTCAGTTTGGGATCTCTTTCAGGAGAAGTCCAATGAATTCTTTTCATAACTATTTTACCTTCTGATTCTAGGACTTCAGGACAGTTTTTTTTTGACAGTCTCTTGAAGGATTTGTCCAGCTCAGATTGAATTTCTTGCCTTTCCTTTTTCCTTCTCAGCTTCCTTTTTCCCATTGTGACTTCCCAGATCCTGGTTTTCTAGGTCAGGGAGGAGGGATTCAGCAGCTAAGAGTTTACTTTGCCATCTTGGCTTTTGGAAAAGCGTTAAGAGATTTAAAAGTTCCCCTAAGAACCACTTTCATTGAATCTCATATGTTTTGGTATGTCATCTCATTATTGTCATTTCCTTGATTGAAGTTATTGATTGTTTCTATGATTTGTTATTTGACTCACTCATTCATTAGGATTAGATAATTTAGTTTCCAATTAACTTTTAGGCTATCGTTCTGTGGTCCTTTATTATATAAAATGTTATTATACTATGATCTGAAAAGTTGAGTTTAATATCTCTGCCATTTTTCATTGGATTGTGATGTTTTTATGCCCTTGTGCATAGTCATTTTTTCATGTATATGCCAGATATCACTGAGAAAAAGGTGTGTTCCTTTCTATCCCTATTCAATTTTCTCCATCTAATTTTCTCTCTTCAATTTTCTTCATTTCTAAAATTCTATTCACCTCCTTAACTTATTTCTTGTTTATTTTGAGGTTAGATTCATCAAGTTCAGAGAAGGGGAGGTAGAGGACCCCACCAGCTTAGTTTTGCTAAATGTTTCTTCCTGTAACTCCCCTAACTTCTCCTCTAAGAATCTTAATGCTATACCACTTGGTGCACATATGGCTAGTAATAGTAATACTTCATTGTCTACAGTGTGATTTAGCAAGATTTAGTTTCCTTCTTTATATCTTTTGATTAGATCATTTTTTTTTGATTTTGCTTTTTCTGAGATAAGATTGCTACCCCCTAATTTTTTTTCACTTCAGCTAAAACATAACATATTCCATTCCGTTCATTTACCTTTACGCTGTGTGGATCTCCCTGTTTCAAATGTGTTTCTTGAGGTGGCTAGGTGGCGCAGTGAATAAAGCACCCACCCTAGAGTCAAGTGGACCTGAGTTTAAATCCAGCCTCAGAAACTTAACACAAAAACTAGGTGTGTGATATTGGGCAAATCACTTAACCCTAATTGCACCCCAAAAAGAAAAATAAAATGTTTTTGTAGACAACATAATGTAGGGTTATGGTTTTTAATCCATTCTGATATCCACCTCTATTTTATGAGAGAGTTCATCCAATTCACATTGACAGTTATGATCACTATCTGTGTCTTTCTCTCTATCATATCCACCTCCTATTTATGCTGTAATATCTCCCTTCTCCCTGCCACTCCTCAAAAATTTTTGCTTTTGAACACTGCCTCCCTCAATCTTTCCTCTCTTCTATAAGTCCAATTCCTTTTTCTTTTCCTTCTCCCTTACTACTTCTTCCCTTCTGCCTATCCACCCCCTTTCCCCTTCTACTGCTGTAGGGCAAGTAAGATTCTTATATTTAACTGGGCATATTATTCCCCCCTTGAACCAAACCAATGAGAGTAAAGCTCAAACAATGCTCATCTCCCTCCCTTCTTTCCTCCTACTATAATGTATTTGTGTGCCTCTTCATGTGATGTAATTACCTTCTTCTGCCTCCTCCTTTCATCTTCTTCCACTGTAATCACTTTGCACCCCTTAATTAAGTTTTTATAACATGACTTCTGTTCATTTATATCCACACACTCTATGTATATCACTTTTAAATATCATAATAAATATACAATTCTCAAGATTAACAACTATCTTCTTCCCTTATAGGGATGTAAGCAGTTTTCTGTTATTCAATAACAAGGTTGGGTTTTTTTTTGGGGGGGGGGGATTGTTTTGCTTTTTTTCCTGTTTACCTTTTTATGTCTTTCTTGTGTCTTATATTTGAAAATAAAATTTTCCATTGAGCTCTGACCTTTCAATCAGGAAAATCTGGAAGGCCTTCATTTCATTGAATGTCCATTTCCTTGCCTGAAAGATTATGCTCAATTTTGCTGGGTAATCAATCCCTAGTTGTAGTCCAAGCACCTTTGCTTTATAATATATCATAATCCAATTCCTCTGATCTTTTTTTTTTTTTTTTGCAGGGCAATTGGGGTTAAGTAACTTGCCCAAGGTCACATGGCTAGGTTTTTGTTTGTGTGTGTTAAGTGTCTGAGGCCGGGTCTGAACTCAGGTCCTTCTGACTCCAGGGCCAGTGCTCTACTCACTATGCCACCTAGCCACCCCCCCTCTGATCTTTTAATGCAGAAACTGCTAGATCCTGTGTGACCTTGACTGTAGTTCCATGATATTTGAATTGTTTCTTTCTGGCTGCTTGAAGTATTTTCTCCTTGACCTGATAATTCTGGAATTTGGCTACAATATCCTTTATTGTTTTTAATTTGGTATCTTTCTTAGGAGGTGATTGGTGGATTCCTTCTTGGGAGATAAGCAATTCAGTATATGTTGTACATGTCTAGCTATGCAAAACATTATCATAGTAGATATATTGTACAAGGCTGCTTATAATTTCCTCCCACTCATCCCACCCCCCACCTGGTCCATTCCCTACATAATCCTGTCCCTCTTCTATATTGGGTACTTTCAACCTCCCCTCCCCCCAAGGATGCCCTCCCATCCATCATCCCTCCTCTCATCCCCCTTCCCCCTATCCTGCTGCAGGTTGAGATATCCCATTTAGTATGTATGTCATTTTCTCCCTGAACCAAATTCAATGTGAATGTGGTTTTGCCTTTTTAGCCTTCCTTATTCTCCCCCTACTTTGCAACCACTTCCCCTTGCTTCTTCTACATGGGATAGTTTACCCTACCCTGTCTCTCCCCATCTCCTCTTGCCACTTTCCTCTCTCACCTCATAATTTCATCCCTTGAGTATTCTCCCTTCCCAACAAATTCAACCTATGCCCTCTATCCATATATAACTGTAACCATATATACACACATTCACATATGTATTCATATGACCACACACCCTTCTTCCATTATTTTCATAGTGAGAAAGATATCATCAGTCACAGTTATTGCTTTTCCATATAGGAATGTAAATAGTTCAACTTTGATAAGTTCCTTTTGATTTCTTTTCCCTGATTACCTTCTCAGGCATCTCTTCCTTCTTGTGTCTGGATGTCAAATTTTCTATTCAACTCTGGTTTTTTCCTCAAGAATGCTTGAAAGTCCTCTATTCCACTGAATGACCATATTTTCCCTGAAACAAAATACTCAGTTTTGCTGGGTAGGTGACCCTTGGGTTCATTCCCAGTTCTTTTGCCCTCTGGAATATCATATTCCATGCCCTTTGATCCCTCAGTGTAGAAGCTGCCAGGTCCTGGGCTATACTGATTGTGTTTCCACAATATTGAAATTGTTTCTTCCTGGCTGCTTGTAGTATTTTCTCCTTGATCTGGGGATTCTGGAACCTGGCTATAATATTCCTGGGAGTTTTCTTTTTGGGATCTTTTTCAGGAGGTGATCTGTGGATTCTTTCAACCTCTATTTTGCCCTCTGGATCTAAAACATCAGGGCAATTTTCCTTGAGAATTTCTTGAAGGGTGATTTCTAGGTTCTTTCTTTGATCATGGCTTTCAGGTAGTCCAATAATTTTTAAATTGTCTCTCCTGGATCTATTTTCCAGGTCAGTGGTTTTTCCCATGAGATATTTCACATTGCCTTCTAATCTTTCATTTGTTTGGATCTGCTTAACAGCATCTTGATTTCTCATAAAGTCATTAGCTTCCATTTGCTCCAGTCTAACTCTGAAGGAATGAATCTCCTCAGTGAACTTTTGAGATTCTTTTTCCATCTGGCAAATTCGACTTTTTAAGGCATTCTTCTCCTCATTGCCCTTTTGGGCCTCCTTTGTCATTTGAGCTAGTCTATTTTTTAAGGTGTTGTTTTCCTCAGTCAGGCTGTTGACCCTCATTTCATACTTTTCCTGCATCCTTCTCATTTCTCTTTCTAATTTTTCCTCCACTTCTCTTATTTGATTTTTAAAGTCCTTCTTAAGGTCCTCTATGGCCTGCAACCCGCTCATGTTTTCCCCTGGGGCTTTTGGAGCAGGACTTCTGACTTCACAGTCCTTTTCCCGCTCTATGCCCCCAAAATAGGAGTCTAGGGTTGCATTTTTCTGTTTCCTTTGCCTTGGCATGTTGCCACTTAATTGCTTGACTTTTGGGCTTGTTGCCACACTATGGCTTTAAGGCCAGCTAGAGGAATTTTCGTCCCGAACGTGTGGGGGGGCAACTTCCGTTTCTGGCAAGCTGTAAACCCACCCACAACTTCCACCCTAGATCACAATCCAGATCCAGGGAGGTTAAAGCAAGAGCGATTACCCCCCTAGACTGATCGCTGGATCTCCCCACGATTTGTCGGCTGGGAGCCAGACCTGCCTCTGAAAACTACAAAATGGCGTTTGTCCTCATCGGCTTCTAGCCCCCAGGGGAGGGAGCTGACACATTCCCCAAATACAGGCCCAAAGTCCATAAGACACTAACCTCTTACTTTGTCCTAGGCATGTCTATGTTGATAATTCTGGAGTCGCCACAGCTCCTGGTGTTCTGGGGTTCCTCCAGCCGGCTGTTGGCCCTGCCACCCTGGAGCTAAAACCTCGGCTCAGGCGGACCTGGGCTCGGCTCGGCTCTGCTCCTGCGCTCTCTGCGCTCTGCGCACTGCGTGCTGCCGGCTCCCAGACCTCTGTGCTGGTCCTTCCTGCAGGGCTGCTGGGCTGTCCTCAGTGGGAGGTTAGCTTCTCTGTGTCGTTCTGTGGGTGCTGGGGCTCCATAAGTTGTTCACAGTCCTTTTTTACATAGTTTGTGGGGAATCTGGGGGCAGAGAGGCTTGGAAGAGCTGCTTCTACTCCGCCATCTTGGCTCCACCCCAGCCAATTTTATTTTTAAAATAATTGGTTGATTTTTCTTCTACCTCTCTCATTTGGCTTTTAAAATCCTTCTTGAGCTCTTCCAAGAATGACTTTTGGGCTTGAGAATAGTTAATATCCCCCTTTGAGTTTTCAAATGTGGATATAGTGTCAATGCTGTCCTCTTCTGAATATGTATTTTGATCCTCCCTCTATTCCATAGTAAGATTCTGTGGTCTCTTATTTTCCAATTTGCTTTTTGCTTATTTTGGTTGAATATTTCCTGTCATTTAAAGTGCATCTCTGATTCTGAGGCACAGGGAGTCTGTCCCACATTTCTTGTATGGGAAGCTACTTCTTGTACTGGAAGCTGGGCTTGGATACTGGCTTTGTTTCCTGTGGCCTATGGTTCTGTCAGTTAGAACGTATATAATACTGCAGCTCACCTGGTGCTGAGATGGAGCTGACTGGTGTGTGCCAAGGCTGAGACTGATGTTAGGTCTTTCTGCATTTTCCCAGGGTTACACTGAAGCTCACAGTATGAGATGTAGGGGAGGGCTTGTCTGGCTGTAATAGTAATGAAATTTGAAGATTCCTTTGTATTGTCAAGCTAAGAGGCACTTAGCATCTAGTTTCAAATTAAAGCCTCTGTTAGAGAAACAGAAGGTATAATCCTCTGTTGCTGATGTAACAGGAAGGGGCTAAATAGGGAGAAGCTATACCATATTTAATGAAGAGCACAAGTTGGACAGTCAGAATTTCTTGGGACCAGCATCTGGAGGCAGAGTAGCTGCTGCCAGAGGGAGAGAGAGAATTTCTCCCAGAGAGAATGTGAAGACTGGGCTGCTGCTGCTGGACTGGAACTTCTATGGAGAAAGTGATTTTGATATTGAGAATGGGAGGAAGTGATTTTTATTTTGAGAATGGAGCTGCTGAAAACTGCTGAAGACCAGCTAATGCTGCTGAGGACTTCTGAGGGCCATCTGGAGTGGTTGAGGACTTCTAAGGGACAGCTGGAGCTGCCAAAGGAAGCATGACTGTGGTCTTGGTACTTTGTCTGTCTGCGGCTCTGTTAAGTTTCCTTTTCCCAGGAACAGAGACTGTGAAGGATTTGAGATGGACTGGATATTGTGAGCTTCAATGTGGAGTGGCAACTGCACAGAGAGCTGGACAAGGAGCTGAGAGCTTTCTGCTTTTGAACCCAGGTGACAGTTTAGTGGATTCAGGTAGGAGCTATCTATCTCAAGTCAAGATGAAAAAACCTCTCTGTGGATAGTAAGTAGTGACTGATATAATTGTAGCTTACTTGTGACCTAGGAGGGGATGGCCTATGTATTTTCCATTACCCCTTAAGAGAGTACTGAGTAGTGACTGATATTGTAAATTGACTGCAACCCATGGGTAGAGGACTTGAGTATTGTACTTTGTGTCCCTTAAGGATGAGTGAGTTAAGGATTAAGGAGGATCTCCTCCTTAAGACTGAATTAAGGATGATTGAACAATTGAGTTACTAAATGATTGTACTTTGTTGAAAATTGTATGACCACTTTGGTGAAAACTATGTGGCCATTTTAGTGATAAGTTGTTGAATTGTGACATGGTGAATGTTGTATTTTGATTTTCTTTGAATTTTTTGCTCTTAGTTCTTATTGATTAAAAGAGAGTTCATTATACTATGTAATCAGAACCTTGAAAGCTCTTCACAGCAGCAGTCCTCTGGAAAGCTGCTCATGCTTGGCTTTACACTGGCCACATCATGTTTCCATCTCCCCAATTCTGGTGCTAGAGCTCAGGTGGGCTCAGCTGCTGGGCCATGGCACCACATTGGTGTCTACTGATTTTCCTGGTTGGGCAAAAGGCATGTCTGGGGTCCTAGTGTTGGCACTTGCTGGCTCCACCTCTCTGGGGCTCAGTATCTCCCATTGGTCCACCAAGATGGAGCTTGCTGCAACACTTCCCATTCTACACTGGGGGCTTTCAGCCATAACAAGAGGGACCATTCCTGTAGATCTCCCTAGCCTCCCACTGGCTCCTGTATTTCAGCATTTTTCCTTGGGCAATAATCTCTTGGTTTTTCAAGGTCAACAAGGGGGAAATGAGAGCACTTTTGGTTTACTCTACTATCTTGGCTCCTAGAAGTCCAAGTAGGTGACTTTAAAACACCTAGTTTGTTGATTGATAGCCACAGGAGTAGATGTTGCTGCTGCCTCAGGCCCTGCACTTATTTCTCACCCAGTTCTGACAGACTTCTGTCCTGAGCTGAGATATTTGTCACCACTGCTGCAGGTGATTCAGTTCACCAGGGCTCACATCTGCTCCACTCTGCTTGGGTCTGTGTTTGTACAGTCTGTATATTCTATACTCTGTGCTCCCCTTACCTGGTGTAACAGATTGTTCCTGTCAATTTTCCATGTTGTCCTGTGCTGGACATCTACCACACACTGTCTTTTAGTGGATTCTTGTAGCAGTGCACCCCAACATCCCCAGGGTGGCTGCCAACACAGGTTCTTAGATCTGCTTTTCTAAAGGAAAGCAACTCAAAATGGGTTAACAAGCTTACTTTAATCAATCAAACATATATCATTTACCTAGTTCAGGGGGAAAATGTCTGCACCCCAAACTACAAAGTATACAGACACAACTTACAAGACAGAAAAACAAACAAATCAAGCAGACAGGTTTCCAAACTTTCCAACCATTACATCAATACCAAATCACAGTTACCAGAGAGGGAAGCATCAACATCTGGGTTTTCAAAGATGGGGGCTCTCAACAGCTGCCCAGAGTCTCATCTGGTCAAATCACATGACACTTCTCAAAGTGAGCCCCAAAGCAAAGCTTTACATCGGGGATTATATATAGCCTTCTCCTGGATCAGAGAATGTAACCACCCTCTTGACCCACTGCCCAATCACACAGCATCAAGGTGTGGGCATTCCTGAAAAACCAAGCCTCCTACCACAGTCTCCATGTGACCACATTCAGCCTATTAGGTGGCACAGTAGAGTCTCTTAAGCCTATCAAAGGGCAAGGAAGATCTTTAAATTTGCATTTCCATTGCAATTCTGCCCCCTATAAACTTTGTTCATATTCACTTTTTAGAAGTATCTGAAGGAATTTATGGGAGAGTTCAGATAAGTCTCTGCTTTCACTCTGCCATCTTGGCCCCTCCCCTGTCAGTGCTCTTTCTGCTATACAATCTAGATGTCCCCTCATTTGGACTGTGACCTATAACTTTTGGTCAAAGTTTCCATATGGAAGACTAATTAATAGGATTCAAAGAGCAAACTGTATATGAAAAGAATTAAATGAAAAAAGGGAATGGGAGAAAGGAATAGAAATAACAATTCATTTATCATGATGAGTACCATAACTGACAGAATAATCCCCACTTCATTTAAGGCTGTGCTTAAAGGAGTTCCATATTTGTATATGCTTTCTCTTTCTGCATTCATTTGTTGTTGATGATACTGTTATTTGTAGGCTGAAGATATAATGGAAGGCACGATTCCTATGTAACAAATTTATGAAATTCTTCAAGAGTGTGTGGCAATGGGCATATGGAAATACTGCATAAGGAAGTAATAAATTCTAAATAAACTTGTCCTTGGTGACTTTCTATTAGGTACTTGGCCATGTTCAGTGTTTGGGGATCAATATTTCACAGTTGTGTCTGTTCCATTTACCATGTAGTAATGAGAGAATTTCTAGAAACTACAGAAATTAACTGCTCTCCTAGGTATGGAAAGTGATCTCTGTCCTTGTTGCATTCCCATGGCCTTATTTGTATCACCATTTTGTGCTGCTTTTATCTTTTGAAAATTCTAAATGTTGCACTGTCCTTTTCCCGCCTCCTCTCTGGTATCATGAATTCTAATTGATGAAAAAGGAATAAACAGACTGCCCTCCATCTTACATAAAACCAAAATAGATTTAAAATTCATTCTTGTACCAGTCATATATGTATTCCTTAGGTATTCTTTCTCCTACTGAGAAAAAATAACAGGCACCAGAAAATATTTCTTGAAGACCCCTTGGTTAAAAAAATAAAAATAAACATAACTAAGAAAAGTCACAGTACATTGCAAATAGTAAATATTTCACAAACGTTTCATTCATTCATTCAAAACAGAGGACTGGGCTTTATTGGGAATACAGAGGATATAATTATGGTCTGCTTAACCTTCAAAGAAATTTTTAATCTAAATTCTTAAAACTCTCTAATTTAAATTCCTCTATAAAGTGACCTTCTCTGATTGATTATTCCTCCCCAACTACAAAACAAAAATGAATAAAAAGTTTTGATGAACACAGTCATGGGAAAAATAGTATTTTTCTGGGGGTTTATCAACATGGATCCCTGTGGAATTTGGAGAGCCATGAACTCTTTGTATCAAAAGTAGTTACATCAGAACTTCTCCCTTTTAACTATTAGTAGCATTCCAAATAAGGAATTGTTGGAATATATAGAATGTTTCCTGGAAATTATTTTTAGGACTTAGTACTCTGAATAAGTAGTAGGTAATCCTTCTTCCACTCAACATTAATGTAATTACAAGTTTCTATATAGGGAGTGAAAGAACCACCTCTATTCAAGTATTCTAATAAAAGACATAACTTCCTATAAAAAGAAGTTAGGGAAATTAGGGAGCAATAGAAAGAGAACAGAAAGAAGAGCAGAATGATTGGATGACCTCTAAAGTGTCTTCCAACTCTATGATTTAGCAAAAATCACTCCCTTCCCACAATGAAAATTTAAAAAGAAATTTTAGAATCCAGTTTTAATAAACAAAATACAAGCATTTGTATTATACCCCCAACAATCTGTAGTTAATATAAAGCCCGAAGTTTATCTTTGAATCAAGGGTCTATTAGTTTGCAACATGGGATTTGGAAATTAAAATTCTTTGAAGATAAGTATAGAATTACTCCACAATTACAAACTAATCTGCATATGTAGATTTTGGTATGTGAGGATAAGTTTAGAAAAATGTCCTTGTCAATGCTTGCTTCACACTGTATTTTTCATTTGACCCTCTCCACCTTCTGCCCACTTGGAACTATCTTTACTTAAGTCTTCCTCATTCTTATTTCAGCACTCCCATAATAGTTTCTCAAATGGCTTGTTTCTCTCCTTCCAATAATCCCACCCTCACAAAATGAATCCATGTTGTCTTCGTAAAACATCAATTTCATCATATCCCTCTCCTGCTCACAGACCTCTTATAAATGCTAATTGGCTACAGGATCAAGTTCAAACATCTTCAAAATTTTGTTTAAACATAAATTTCCCCTTACACAATTTTGCTGTGCAAATCCTTCTTTCCATTCAAATTAAATCCGTTGCTCCTACTCTTGCTTTTCCTCTTTTTTTTTTTTTTTGGTCATGCCATATTCCCCACCAAAAAAAAAAAATGTCATTTTTACAACCTTTCTGGCTCAGCAAATTCTTACCCTTCCTTACAGTTATAATTCAAGATCATTTTCTTCCATACCAATCATTATTTTTATTTAATCATTGCTATTTGTTGTTTTCATTGCCATTTAAATTTCTTACATTTATGCCTTTCTCTCCATCTAGATTATCAGTTCCTGGAAGACAGAGACTGTATAGTTTAATATATCTTTATATCCTTTAAAGTACCACTGTGTGGGGGTGGCTAGGTGGTGCAGTGAGTAGAGCGTTGGCCTTGGAGTCAGAAGGACCTGAGTTCGGATCCGGCCTCAGACACTTAATGCACACACAAAGAAAAACCTAGCCGTGTGACCTTGGGCAAGTTTCTTAACCCCAATTGCCCTCCAAAAAGCAAAAAAAAAAAAAAAAAAAAAGTACCACTGTGCATTACTCAAGGTAAGAACACATTAAGTATTTCCTTCATTGATTGATAAACAACAAGCATTTGACCAGGTATCCTGCTGCTGGAATCCCAAATGAATTTAACTTTCCAAGCATCTGTAGGTATTTTTAAAGAAAGTTATCTGAGGTGGGCATGGAAGATACTATTTCCCTCTGCTCTTGAGTGGATAGCTGGGAAGGGAACATGGGACACTAAGCAGAGTTCTTTGTGTATAATAGGCAGGAAACACCATTCATTGGTGGGCATATTTTGGAGCTGAAAGGGGGAGAAATTGCATGAAATATAATGATTTTACAATATCTAGTGTTGATCACATAATGCGGGCATAAAATGAGAAAAAATTAAGACTAAAGATATACTTTAATACAGGTTATTATAAATTCCATGGCATCAATATCCAGAAATTTTAGTTTATATCTGCTAAAAATGCTTGTAATAGGAGGTGAAAAAACTTCAAGAATATTGTTGTGATCATTTTCAAGGTATACATAAGAAATGAGGATGGGCAAATTTTGAATTTTCATGGCCTGGGGGGGGCGGGGAATGAAAAGTGGTAGACTTCAAGACATTTACCCAAGGATATACCATACAGAATAATGGGTCTCAAAAGGTTTTCCAAGTCCAAATATAATACTTTATATTCTTTATCATCCTGCTTCCTCACTCAATAGAATATTTCTTTAGGAAGCTTCTGGAGCATTTATAGTAGAATGACTATCATACAGCTTATGGAAAACTTCCAATGCTCTAAAAATGTGAGAAACAAGCATATTTCACTTTGGATATTCACAGTTGAGAAGAGATGCTTGGTGTCTGTGTGTGCATGTGTGTGTGTGTGTGTCTGTGTGTGTGTGTTTGTGTGTATGTGTGCGTGTTCTTTTTCCCTACCCTCAAATGTTAAAAAGTTTGATCTAAGGCAAAAGTTTTACTATTACTCAGTTAAGTAAACTGGAGGAATGAAAATATATATGAATTTTCATCAGTTTGCTCTAGGCAGAAATTTGCCAGTTTGCAGGAAAATGGCTTAAAAAACTGAAGCCAAGATGAAATACTTGAACTTTTTGTGTGAACCTATGAAAGTAATATTTTTCATTTATCAATTGATATGAATTTCTGCCAAGCCCTGTATTACTTCAGTATAAAGTAGCTTTACTCTCTCTAAAATGTCATAAAGTATTTTTGACTCTGCAGAATATTTTTGGAAAAGGATATTTTTTCACCTTTATTTAGGTCCACACCATCATTTTGCCTTGATTCTCTGATGCTCTTATGCTTTGGGGACATACCTATGTGCAAATACCTCTGTCTGACCTCGACCCATCAGGGTTGGGAGTTAATATGTGTGACAAAAGGAAATTAGGATGAGGGTGAAGAACTTTGTTATATTTGTCAGGAGAAAAAGTACATGTGCAATAAATGCATATTCCTTCAAAATTGCAACCTGAAACCTTAATGGAAGCAGGAGAGGTTGGTGACTAAGAATAACATTGCAAAAAAAAGCCCAGAGGTTGTAGCCTTGACTACTCATGGTCACTAAACTGTGGCAATGCCAAAATGCTCATTCCAGTCATCCCTATGATTGATTGTATCACCACAATGAAATCAATTATTTGGTGTACCACATAAGTTGCTAAGACTGATAGAGCTATTGGATTGACCAAGCTTCAGGCTATTTACTTGTCATTTTTATAGTTATACCCTGTGAAGCCTTCTCTTAACCAAGGTCTCACTTGGTATAGAATTTCTCCCTCAGCCTCACTTCCATACTCCATAATGTATGGAAGAATCTTCTACACTATTGATTAATGTAATCAAATCACCCAAAATTTATAGATCATTTACATTGTATAAGCCTCTGTGGCCAGTGTTGTAACATAAAGTTGAAAGAAGAATGTAACTATACACATACATATATGAAATATATGTATGTATATATATATACAATATGTATATACCATGTACATGTATATTATACATAACCATACACATGTAAATTCACACCCATTCATGGGAAATTATTTATCAAAAGTATTAATACGCACATAATCTATGATCATAGTATCAAAGATTTAGAAATAATAGGGTCGACCTAGTTCAAAGCCTTCATTTTATAGATGAGGAAACAGAGGCTGAGGAAGGTCAAAATATTTACCCAAGGCCACACCAATAATAAACTATAAAGTTTGGAGATAATCCTCTCTTCTCTGACTCCAAAGTCAGTATTCTCTCTACTACTCCACATTTCTATGTGCTTAGAGGTTGATAGATTTATTGATAAATCAGGTAAGTGCCTTTTGATTTAATTTCCTTCTTTTTAAATTCAAATCAGAATTCAATTCAATTCAGAACCCAGAAAAGGGAAATCACTGGTATAAAGACAAATTGGAAAAGGCTTTCTGTGAATGCTAGGATTTTAAGAAGGATGTTAAAGAATTCCAGGACATCAGTAGAGTGGAGGAAAGAGAATATTCCAGGTATGAGGAACAGTCAGAGAAAACATCAGGAGTCAAGACATGTAGTGTCTTATTTGTGGAAGAGCAAAGTCAGATGGTGGCAATGGATAGAAAAGTGCATATAAGGGAGTTATGTGTAAGAAAGCTGGAAAGGTAGAAGGCAAATAGCTTGTGAAGAGCTTTTAAAGCCAAACAGAGCATTTTGTATTTGCTCCTGGAGGCAATAGTAAGCCCGAAATTTATTACATGTGTGTTGGGACTGTGCTTTAGGAAAATCACTTTAGTGGCTGAATGGATAATGGATTGGATTGGGTAGAGAAGGGATTGGCTAGCCTACAAGGATATTGCAATAATCTAAGCATGATGTGATGAGGACCTGCACTAGAATAGTGACCGAATCAGAGAAGAGAATCGAACATATTGCAAAGATGCTGCAAAGACAAAATTGACTGGCCTTGGCAACTGATTGGATGAAGTAGAGAGAATGAGGAATCCAGGATTACTTCTTGGTTGTAATCCTGAGGGACTAGGAGAATGGTGTTGCCCTCTACAGTAAATGGGAATGTATAGGGGAAAAGATTTAGATAGAAATATAATGAGTTCCATTTTGGGACATATTGACTTTATGATATCTACTAAATATGCAGCTTGAGATGCCTGAAAGACAGTTGGAAATGTGAGATTGAAGGTCACCAGAGATATTGAGGCAGGATAGATAGATATAAGAATCATCAGAATAGAGACAGTAATTAAATCTATGGAAGCTGATGAGATTACTAAATGAAGTATTATAGAGGTAGAATAGAAAAGGGCTCAAGACAAAACCCTAAAAGACACCTTTGCCTAGTAGGTGTGGTCAGAAGAGGATTTAGCAAAGGAGACAGAAAAGGAGAGGTCAGACAGGGAGGAAAAAACCAAGAGGAGTTGGTATACACCTGTAAAGCTAGAGAGAAGAGAGTGTCAGAGAGGAGTGATCAACAGTTTCAGAGTCTATAGAAGGGTCAAAGAGAATAAGGATTTTAAAGTGTCACTGAGATCATTAGCAACTTAGGAGAAAACAATTATTATTTAGTCCTCTTAATGTTGGTATTCCCCAGTGACATATTTTGGACATTTTCTCTTAAAGCTTTATTCACTCCCTCAACATTTCATTCCATTCTATTTAACACTCTATAACTAACAACTAGCTGTAGGAACTTCACCCAATTCCAATGGTCAAAAATATCTTTTGACTATATTTTTTCTTGCATGTGTATTAGTCACCAGCACCCTCATGCACTTCCCTATCTCATGCCTTCATCACACCTGGTCTGTTTTTTCTGCTTTTAGTATCTCTTCTCTACAGTCCATCATTGAGCCAGCTGCCAAATTAAATCTCCATAATGTTTGAGCATGCTACTTTAATAATATGGATCCTGTTATCTTATGAAAAAATAATGAGGTTGAAATAGATGAATTCTAATATCCTTGCCCATATTGACTCTATGATTCCATAATACTATATTATTACTTTTTTTCAAAAATATTCAGAGACTTACTATTTCCTTTATGATAAAATTGAATCCCTTAGCTAAGCATTTATGGTCTCCACAGCGGTATTTTTGTGTAGTTTTCTCACTTTAATCCCCTTCACTTTCTAACAAAAGTGTACAACTAGATAGTTCCTGAATAATACATACCATCTTCCACATCCATACTTTTGCAGAAGCTATCTCTTGTGCTTACAATGTAATTTTTCCCTGCCTCTGTCATTCAAAATCATTAGCTCACCTTCAAACTGTAGCTGCTGTGTTACTAATTACAATTAGATTTTTTAGGTATTTATACATTTTTCCCTCCCTTTTCATTTCCCTGAAATAGTGTTTTTTTTTTTTAAAGAAAAAGATCATTTAGTTTGCTTCCATCAGGATTCAGGCTCAGTTCTTTCTAGTTATATCTCTGGGTGGCGCTTTTCTCACTTTCTTGAGTCTATCGGAATTGACTTATATCACTGCATTGCTGAAAAGAGTCCAGTCTGTCATAGTTGGTCATCACAGATATGGTATGTCTATGACTGTATACAAATTTCTTTTGATTCTACTCTTCTCGCTCAACATCAGTTTGTATAACTCTCCAGGTAATTGTGAAATCCATCACCTCCTCGTTTCTTACAGCACAATAATATTCCATTACATTCATATACCAAAACTTGTTTAGCCATTCCCCAATGATGGGCACCCCTTTAGTTTCCCATTCTTTGCAACCACAAAAAGGACTGCTAAAAATATTTTTGTCCATATGGGTATTCCTCCCACTTCTATGATCTCTTTGGGATATAACCCTAGAAGTGGTATGGCTGGGTCAAAGGGTATGAAATTATGTATAATCCTTTGGGCATAATTCCATATTGCTCTCCAGAATGGTTGGATAAGTTCATAACTCCACCAGCAGCGTATTAGTGTTCCAATTTGTCCACATCCTCTCCAGCATTTGTCACTTTCTTATTTTGTTATCTTAGCCAATCTGACTGGAGGGATGTGGTATCTCAGAGTTGTTTTGATTTGCATTTCTCTAATTAATAGTGATTTAGAGCATTTCTTCATATGCTTATAGATATATTTAATTTCTTTCTCTGAAAATTGCCTGTTCATATCCTTTGACCATTTATCAATTGGTGAGTGACTTGTATTCATATAGATTTGGCTCAATTCTCTATAAATTTTAGAAATGGGTCCTTTATCAGAGACACAAGTTGTAAAATTCTTTCCCAATTTCCCTCCTCCCTCTTGATCTTGGTTACATTGACTTTGTTTGTACAGAAGCTTTTCAATTTAATGTAATCAAAGTTATCCATTTTGCATTTTATAATGCTCTCTAATTCTTGTTTGGTCCTAAAATCTTCCGCTCTCCACAAGTCTGTCAGGTAAACTGTTCCTAGCTTTCCCAAATTGCTTATAGTATCATCCTTTACACCTAGATCATGTACCCATTTAGACTTGATTTTGGTATATGGTGTTAGATAGTGATCTATGCCCACATTCTGCCATACTGTATTCCAGTTTTCCCAGCAGTTTTTGTCGAACAGTGCATTCTTATCCCAAAAACTGGGGTCTTTGGGTTTATCGAACAATAGATTACTATATTCATTAACTGCTGGGTCTCCTGCACCCAATCTATTCCATTGGTCTACTACTCTACACCTCTGCCAGTACCAAGCAGTTTTGATGACTGCTGCTGTATAATACAGATTAAGATCTGGCATAACTAGTCCACCTTCCCTAGTGTTTCTTTTCAATAATTCCCTTGATATTCTAGACCGTTTGTTTTTCCAAATAAATTTTGGTGTTAGTTTGTCTAACTCTACAAAGTAGTTTTTTGGTAAATTGATTGGTATGGCACTAAATATATAGTTTATTTTGGGTAGGATTGTCATTTTTATTATATTAGCTCGACCCTGCCAAGAGCAATTGATATTTTTCCAACTATTTAGATCTGATTTTATTTGTGTGAGAAGTGTTTTGTAGTTGTGATCATATAGATTCTGGGTTTGTTTTGGCAAGTAGATTCCCAAATATTTTATAATGTCTACAGTGACTTAAAATGGGATTTCTCTTTCTATCTCTTGTTGTTGAGTTTCATTAGAGATGTACAGGAATGCTGAGGATTTACGTCGGTTTATTTTATATCCTGCAACTTTGCCAAATTTATTTATTGTCTCAAGTAGTTTTTTACTTGATTCTCTAGGATTCTCTAAATATATCATCATATCATCTGCAAAGAGTGATAACTTGGTCAATTCTTTGCCTAATTTGATTCTTTTGATTTCTTTTTCTTCTCTAATTGCTACTGCTAGTGTTTCTAGTACCAGATTTAATAAGAGGGGTGATAGTGGACACCCTTGTTTCACTCCTGATCTTATTGGAAAGGCTTCTAGTTTATCCCCATTGCATATAGTACTAGCTGATGGTTTTAAATAGATGCTATCAACTATTTTAAGGAAGGCTCCATTTATTCCTATACTTTCTAGTGTTTTTAATAGGAATGGATGTTGTACTTTGTCAAAAGCCTTTTCTGCATCTATTGAGGTGATCATGTTGTTTCTGCTAGTTTTGTTGTTGATATGCTCAATTATACTGATGGTTTTCCTAATATTAAACCATCCTTGCATTCCTGGAATGAATCCTACCTGATCAGAGTCTATTATTTTTGTGATAAGTTGTTGGAGTCTTTTGGCTAATATTTTATTTAGAATTTTTGTGTCTAAATTCATGAGGGAAATTGGTCTATAATTTTCTTTCTCTGTCTTATCTCTTCCTGATTTAGGAATCAGTACCATATTTGTGTCATAGAAAGAATTTGGTAGGACTCCTTCTTCACTAATTTTCCCAAATAGTTTGTAAAGTATTGGAATTAATTGTTCTTTAAATGTTTGATAGAATTCACTAGTGAACCCATCTGGCCTTGGAGATTTTTTCCTAGGGAGCTCGTTGATGGCTTGTTTAATTTCTCTTTCTGAGATGGGATTACTTAGGTAATTCACTTCCTCTTCAGTTAATCTGGGCAACTTGTGATTTTGTAAATATTCATCCATTTCAATAAGATTGTCATATTTATATGCATACAAGTGGTAAAAATAATTCCTCGTTATTTTTTTGATTTCCTCTTCATTAGAGGTAGATTCACCCATTTTATTTTTGATACTCATAATTTGTTTTTCTTCTTTCTTTTTTTTTATCATATTGACTAAGGGACTATCAATTTTGTTGATTTTTGCATAAAACCAGCTCTTAGTTTTATTTATTAATTCAATAGTTTTCTTAATTTCAATTTTATTAATCTCTCCTTTGGTTTTCAATATTTCTAATTTAGTACTAAGTTGGGGATTTTCAATTCATTCTTTTTCTAGCTTTTTCAATTGCATGTCCAATTCATTGACCTCCCTTTTCTCTAATTTATTCATGTATGCACTCAGGGATATAAAACTTCCTATGAGAACTGCCTTTAGTGCATCCCACAAATTTTGGTATGTTGTCTCATTATTATCATTCTCTTGAATGAAATTATTGATTGTTTCTATAATTTCTTCTTTAACCCATCCATTCTTTAGGATTAAATTGTTTAATTTCCAATTAGTTTTTGGTCTATCTTTCCCTGGCCCTTTATTGCATATAATTTTTATTGCATCATGATCTGAGAATGATGCATTTAATATTTCTGCCTTTTTGCACTGGATTGTGAGGTTTTTATGCCCTAGTACATGGTCTATTTTTGAGTATGTACCATGCACTGCTGAAAAGAAAGTAAATTCCTTTTTATCCCCATTCAGTTTTCACCAGAAATCCATCATATCTATTCTCTCTAAGATTCTATTCACCTCCTTAACTTCTTTCTTGTTTATTTTGAGGTTAGATTTATTGAGTTCAGAGAGGGGGAGATTAAGGTCCCCCAGTAGTATAGTTTTGCTATCAATTTCTTCCTCTAATTCCTTTAACTTCTCCTCTAGAAATTTGGATGCTATACCACTTGGTTCATATATATTAAGTAGTAATATTGCTTCATTCTCGATGGTGCCTTTTAGTAGGATATAGTTTCTTTCCTTATCTCTTTTAATTAGATCTATTTTTGCTTTTGCTTTATCTGAGATAAGTATTGCTACCCCTGCTTTTTTTTTTTTTTTACTTTAGCTGAGGCATAATAAATTTTACTCCAACCTTTTACCTCCACCCTGTGGGTATCCCTTTGTTTCAAACATGTTTCTTGTAGACAGCATATTGTAGGATTATGGTTTTTAATCCATTCTGCTATCTACCTCTGTTTTATGGGAGAGTTCATACCATTCACATTCACAGTAATGATGACTATCTGTCTCTTTCCCTCCATCCTATTCCCTCCCCTGTTTATATTTTTGTTTTTTTCCTTCTCCCTTCCCATCCTTGAAGTTTCCCCTTTTGACCACCCCCTCCCTCAGTGTTCCCACCCAGTGACCCCCCCCTTCTTAACCTACCCTCTCCTCTTACTACTATTTCCATCCCTTCTAATCCCCCCTTTAGTCTCCTCCTTTTCATCCCCCCCTTACCCTTCCACTATCTATAGGACACAATAAATTTTTATACTTATCAGAGTAAATTACTCCTCGTTTGATTCCAAACCAATGAGAGTAAATTACATACAGTGCTCCTATCCCTCCCTCCTTTTCCTCTATTTAATGAATTTATGTGTCTATTATGCACATTAGAATCTTAAACTTCACTGATTAATTTGATCCCTCTTTGGACCAGAACCAGTAAGAGTAGTGTTTAAATGATGTTCTTCTCCCTCTTTCTTTCCCCTCTTCTATAGTGTGTTTTGATGCCTCTTCAGATGGCATATTTTACCTTTTCCTAGCTCATGCTTTCCTTTTTCCCATTACAGTCTCTTTGATCCACTTAATAGTCTTTTTTTGCTTCATGTTAATGCATTCATACCCACAGCTTCTACCTAAGTATAACCCTTTAGAAGGTCATGATAATCATAAAGATTTCAAATATTGACAGTTATCAGCTCCACATATAGGGATGTGAACATTTTGCTCTTGTTGCATCCCAAGTAATGAGCGTGTGTTTGTGGGTGTGGGTGTGTGCACTTATGCATGTGTGGTTCTGTGTTTCCCTTGTTTAACTTTTTATATCTTTCTGGAGTCTTGTAATTGGAGATCAAATTTTCCATAGAGTTCTGGCTATTTCATCAGGAAAGTCTGGAAGTCTCTTATTTCATTAAACATCCATCTCCTTGCCTGAAAGATTATGCTCAGTTTTCCCGGGTGGTTAATCCCTGGTTGTAGTCCTAGCTCTCTTGCCCTACTAAATATCAAATTCTAGTCCCTCCGCTCTTTTAATGTAGAAGCTGCTAGGTGCTGTGTGATCCTAACTGTAGTTTCTCAGTATTTTAATTGTTTTATTTTGGCTGCTTGTAGAATTTTTTTCTTTAATCTTGTAATTCTGGAATTTGGCTACTATATTTCTTGGAGTTTTCAGTTTGGGATCTCTTTCAGGAGGAGTCCGGTGAATTCTATCAATAGCTATTTTATCTTCTGATTCCAGGACCTCAGGACAGTTTTCTTTGGCAATCTCTTGGAGGATGTTGTCTAGGCTGCTTTTTTCATCATGGCTTTCTGGTAGACCAATAATTCTTGGGTTGTCTCTCCTGGATCTGTTCTCTAGGTCAGTTATTATTCCAGTGAGATATTTTACATTTTCTTCCAATTTTTCGATCATCTTCTTTTGTTTGATTGACTCTTGCTGCATCATAGAGCTCTGAGTTTCAGTTTGATTGTTTCTAATTTTTAGCAAATTATGGTCTTCAGTTAGTTTTTCAAGTTTCTTTTTAGGGAGGTATTTTCTCCAATTACTTCACTGAGATGTTTTTCCAAGTTAGTCACTGCCTCCCTGATTTGGTCTTTAAAATTTTTCTTAAGCTTCTCCAGGAATGCTATTTGGGCTTGAGAGCAAATCATGTTTCCTTCTGTGGTCTCAGGTGTCTGTAGAGAGTCTATATTGTCCTGTGTATTTAGTTGTTCTTCCCCTACATAGTATGCTCAAATAGACTTTCTTGCCTTCCCCTTCTCCTTTTCAGCTTCCTTACTTCCCATTGTGACTTCCTGTTTCTTAGTTTCTCAGGCTATGAGTTTAGGGCCTGATCCTTGACTTTGAATACCTCTGGGTGGCTAGTTTATGGCTAAGTCAGGAAAATCAGTGAGGAATGTAGATGTGTAAGTGGGGGTGAGTCAGACCACTTCAGATTTCCACCTCTATACCCCTGGGCTATAAGTAGGCTTTGGTTGGTGAGGTGAGGTGGGGCTTTTTGAGACCCCTCCCTCTCTTCTCTTCAGACTCCTGGCTGTCTCAGTTACACCCCTTCTTGGAGACTCTCAAACCTGAGGTTATTTCCATTAACTTGGGGTTTCAATCTGGGTGGGAGACTTATCTTTGGGTTTTCTGCTTCATGAAGGAGGGCTGGGAGGATCAGAGGAGCTAGAATTTACTTTGCCATTCCAGACCCTGTATTATACAGGAAGGCAGTTTCTAAACTTCCAGGTTGGGGGCCAAATGCAGCCAGAGAAACCACTCTCTCCACTGGGGCCCCTACTCTCCTACTTGGCTCCAATGATCCTTCCCCTCTGTGAGATGACTGCGATTTGTCCTTGGTAAGTCTGCAGGCTGGGACTTTTCCTCTCCCTGGTGTAGTCTGCTTGTCTGCTCTTAGGTCTGAGCTGTGCAGACCCCACGCGCTCTATGCTTGACCAGTCCAGACACACTAGGCAACCTCCTGGGCTGGACTCTGCCACGCTCTCTCTTCCAGTGGGCTCCGTCACTTCGGAATCCACTCAGATTCACCTTTTGAGACTTAGTGACCGAGGAGCTCAGCGAGGTTACTGCTTCCTTTCCTCCATCTTGGCTCTGTCCCCCGAAATAGGTTTTCTGACAAATTTTTGGCTCACATAAACCCTAACTTGAATTACACATGTATGTCTGCATATTATAAATTGATTAAAAATGTCTTTAGCACTTCTTGTTGTCAGTCATGTCCAATTCTGTGGCAACACACTTGTGGGTGTTCTTGCAAATATCCTGGAGTGGTTTGGTATTTATTTCTCAGCTCATTTTACATATGAGGAAACTGAGGCAAACAGGGTTAAGTTACTTGCCCAGGGTCACAAAGCTGATAAGTGTTTGAGGACAGATTTGAACTTGGATTTTCTTGTTAACAAGCGTGTTGCTCTATCCTCTCTGCCACCTAGCTGTGCCACTTACTAGGTGCCAAAAATGGTAATAAGTACTGAATATGCAAGCAGTTTGGTGGTGTAGCATACAAGAGTCAGAAATGGTTGCAACAACTGAACAACCACAATAAATGCAAGTAAGAAAATAAAAATGTAATTTCTTCCTTCAAGCTTCCATTCCAATAGGGAAAATAATATGCAAAAAGGAAATGTGGACAGGAAGGTGATTTATTGCACAAAAAAATGACAGATGGAGACATACATAGAGTGGATTGATATAAATCATCCAATAACAATAGTAGGATGGATTTTATCATGATTCCTCATTCCAGAACTAGAGGAATAGATGATTTATAGAAAAGTCACATGAATGACAGTGAGACATTTAGCTAGGCCAAGACAAGGTAGCTTGAGAGAAGGAAGTAAAATGAAGAATGATCAAAGGTTTCAAGAAATAATTTGAGGAGATGCAGCAACCAATTGGAGAGTGAGACCCCGGGTAGAAATTCTGCCAGGACATAATCTTCAGCATAGTCAGCCAAGATGATATCAAGGAGTTGGTGACAGACCTAGTATCCTCATTCATCTTAATATCCCTAAAACATATAGCAGATAAGTAATAATTTTCCGGTTAGTTGAATTAAATTTTACTCTTGCATTATACTGATATATTATAGTTTATAAGACCATTGATATTGTGGAAATAATGCATTGTACTACAGAAAATTTTCTGTGGAAAAGTATAGGATTAAGAAGAAAGGGTCTTGGTTAAAATGCTAGCTTTCCTATTTTCTACCTGAAGGAAACTGGGAAAGTCATTTTACTTTTGATTCTCCATTATTTTCATTTACAAAATAAGGACATTGAGCTAGATGATCTCTAAAGCCATTTCCTGCTCTAAGTCTTATGAAACTCACAAATAGATGTTTTCTGTTCAATTATTTAAGCAGCAAGAGCACTGGGACTAGTGTTAGGAAGACCTGAGACCTGTGAGTAACTGAATTTGTATGTGGCCTCAGACACTTATTAGCTGTATGAGCTGCTAAGCAAGTAACTTAATCTGTCTCTATTTTTTCAAGTGTACAATGGAGATAATAATAGAACATGCCTCCCATGGTTGTGACAAACAAATAAGATAATATTTCAAAAGTGTATAGAATAGTATGCGACATATAGTAGATGCTATGAAAATGTTGTTGTTGTTATTATATTGTTACTTCATTTTCAAATAATCATTTAATAAACATATGTTCATTTGAAGACATATTTTCTTTATATATTAATATAGACATATCACCAACTGGGATTAAAAAAATAAATATATTGTTTATTTGAATTTTACTTTACCACTTCATGATGCCTTTCCCCCAAAAAAGGCCCATTAATTGGTGATTTCATCTGTTATGTAAGGTTGTATCTTTTTATAACAGCTCTAAACTGAATTTTATCACTTGTAGGAAATTTTTGCAAATTTTTTAAGTGTGAAGTAGAACCAGAAAGTTGTTTTAACTTGTGTTCCTTTAATTATTTGTGAGATTGAACATTAATTCATCATTTTCATTATGTGAATACTCTCTTAAAAAGTGTTATTTCACATGTTTTGATGACATATCTGATCTAGAATACAGGTTACCTTAAATATTTGTATCAAAGGCTTCTAAATTTAGATGCTACAATATATGGTTTATATTATAAAATGTCATAAATATTATAAATATTGTTAACTTTATTTCTTATTGAGAATAACTTTAAATCAGGATTATGTCCTTGGCTTTGATATTATTTCCTATTCATTTAGTAGATTAAAATTATCTGCCCTCCAAAACTGAGATTTTTCTCCTCTTGTAACTATTCCAACATTAACCTTCTTATATTTAGTTCTTTGATCCAGCTGGAATTATGTATAAGGTGTTAGATGAAGACCTAAATTTATTCTAAATTCATTGCTAAACATTTCTCAGAATAAATGCAAAAGAATAGCCAGAATGAAGAGGACAAAAGAGCCCAGAAACTTCCTCAGCCAGCAAACTCCTCATCTCCCTTGCCAGAAAGAGAAACACAGCAGCCCAGGGCAACATTGATTTAGACTTAAAGCTCATTTGTGCAAGATGATGTAGGGGGATAAAAGCATGTATAGATTCAAGAAAATAGCATAGTTGAGCTATAAAACAGTTGAACTAAAAATAAGCACTTCCTCATCCCTTGAGGTGTGAACACATCCTCTTCATCCTCAGAATTACTTATATTAATTTTGCATTCAATATGATTTTTTTGTATATCCAGTTTGTTTATACTTTTCGCCTAATAGAATACAAGTTGATTGAGGAAAAAAGAAAAAAAATTCACTTTTGCCTTGGTATCTCAAGTGCCTGTCACATTGTATAGAATATAGGGAGTAATAAATGCATATAAAATGTTTCTAGTGAGACCAAGGTAATTTCATCCCAAGAATATATGAATATGATCCTATATAACCAATACATGTTAAATGTAATAGATTTACTGGAGGTCCTATCATGATTCCTCATCAGTGATTTTATGTGTTAGATCTATTCACTTCTGTATTCATTGAAGAAATGAGGAAAAGGGGGAGGCTAGGTGGTGCTGGCCCTGTAGAGTACTGGCCCTGGAGTCAGGAGGACCTGAGTTCAAATCCAGCCTCAGACACTTAATACAAAAATTAGCCATGTGACCTTGGGCAAGTTACTTAAGCCCAATTGCCCTCTAAAAAAAAAAAGAACAAAAAGAAAAGAAATGAGGAAAAAGAAAGTCTACAAAAATGGCTTGTCTTGAGCAAACATAAAGAGAGAAACCCTAGATCTAGTTGGCCCAACTTTATAGATATTCATGAGTTGAGTGGGAAAGGAAAAATTTAGAAGGGTAACAAATGCCCAGCCTAAGTGCCACATTGGTAATAATATAATTATTAAGGAAATATGATATAGCTCTAGCTTGTGACACATATCTTCCATGGTAGTCTGATTAGAAAGACATTATGAAGAATCACATAGTATGAGTAGATATTTAATATTTTAGTCAACTTTCACAATAGTCTTTATTAAAAGTATGCCTTTATAACACAGTACCAACAACACAATATTGCTATGATCAACTATGATGCTGAAGTCTCCTCAGCAATCCAAGACTTTTCCAAAAGAGTCAGGATAGACAATGATATCCACATCCAGAGAAATAACTATGAAGTCTGAATGTAGATCAAACATACTATTTTCACTTTTATTGTTCTTTTTCTTTCTTGTGTTTTTTGGTCTGATTATTTTTTCACAAGATGACTAATGTGGAAATATTTTTAACATGACTGTACATATATAACCTACATTGGATTGCTTGCTGCTTTGGGGAATAGGGAGAGAAGGGAGGGAGGGAAAAAAATTGGAACTCAAACTCTTACAAAATGAATGTTGGAAATTATCTTTGCATGTAATTGGAACAAAATAAAATGCTATTAGGAGTAAAAGTTGTTCCTCCCCAGGAGTTTATTGCATCAAGATAATATTTTAATAATAAAAATAATTTCCGTCAAGATAATCATATATATATATCCATGTATATACCTTTATCTTAAATAAAATACTATATAATTCATAAACACATGTATGTATTTGTAAGTGACAATGAAAACACCATTCAATTCTCTTTCTAGGCTCTCAATTCTCTTTCAATGGTTTGTTTTACAATTAATTGCATGATATCAGAAAGTTTTGATGGACATTGTTATTTCTTCAGACATTTTTCAGTTGCATCCACATCTTTGTAATCTTATTTGGGTTTTTCTTTGCAAAGAAACTGGATTGGCTTGCCATTTCATTCCCCAGATCATTTCACGGATGAGGAAACTGAGACAAATAAGGTTAAGTAATGTACAACCTAGCTGCCCCCTAATTTGTTGTTGTTGTTGTTGTTATACATTTGGTTGTTTTTCTGTCATGTCCAACTTTCTTATCCTTTTTGGGTTTTCTTGGCAAATGTACTGGAGTGGTTTGCCATTTCCTGCTACAGCTCATTTTACAGATGAGGACACTGAGGCAAGCAAGGTGAAGTGACTTGCCTACTATCATTTGAGGCTGAAATTTAATTCAGATCTTCCTGACTCCAGGCCCAGCAATCTATTCACTGTGCCAGCGTTCTGCCCTATTTGACGAGTATTGATTTAATATATGTTTTAAAGCCTAGAAATTTGAGCTCACTTTCATTACCTTTACCCTTTTAAATTATACCTGGGGATATTTTCTTTTAAAAAAATCAATGTCATCTGTTTTCAGGGAGCTTTCTCTGAGTTGGGAGCTATTTAGAATTAACATTACATTCATGCAATAAATACGTGTATCACATGCCTGATTTGGAAAGATGCTCAGAAATCATCTAGTCCAACCCTCCATGCGATGCATGATTTCTTTTTTTCCCAAAAATGTATCTGCTAAGATTTCTGTGCAGTATTCCTTTATCACTTCATTTTACTACTTGGGACTCTAGTGCTCAGAAAATAGTAATGCAGGTTCCCAAACAGCATATTGCAGTAGATGAAAGTAGTGTCTATATGGATGATCATGTTAAAGCTGTTAACTTTCCTTAAATTACATATGATTTTTAAAATTAAGAAAAACACATACTTGGCCAAAAAGCATATAAGTTCTGCCAAATAAAAAATGTTTGAAATATTTGTTAAAATATATGATAAGCTAAAAACAGAATGCCATATATCCCCTTTACTGAAGAAATGATGGATGATCAATTTGATTGTCTCTATAAAATTTGATGATACCAGAAGTTCTTTGGTCCAGCAATCTTTCTCATGACATCCCAAGTACTTTGTTATTTCAAAACTTTATATTTTTCACAAACCTTTCTCAGGTTTGTCCAACACTGAGAGCAGAAATATTGCCGTGAAAGTAGGAGGAAAGAATATATAGATCATATTTGAAATGTAAGTCAGACTTTCATGAAGAAGCAATCAGAATCCTGACTATGCTGTCATGCATCAGAAGGATAATAGAATGCATTCCCTCGGGGATGAAGCAAATGACCAATATCAATGATGTACTCATAGATGATTGAAATTAAAGAGAAAAAAACAAAAAAGAACCAAAATGCCCATCACATCTATGAATGTTTGCTAAGAAATCATAAGGAAATCAAGAAGAGATGCCAACCTTTCTCAACTACTTAAACAAAAATAAAACAAAATATCATTTCAGTGATAGAAAAGCATTTGTTTTCCATTGATCATTTTTTAATCCTGCTAGTAAAAGGAATCAATGTTTATTTTAATCTATGATGTAAGCCATATTTGGCAGTGACTTGTTTGAAATCCTTTCACAATTTATTTTTGTTCTCAATAAAACAACAGAATTTGGCCTCTTCCCAGTTTTAGGAATGCATGTGTATATTCCTATGTGTATTTATATTATACTTCCATATTTATTTTGATGGAAATAAAGCTAAAAGCTATAAGAGATATTACTCTCTCATGTTCAACAGCAGTAAACTTACATTTCATAACAATTTCAGACTACCTGAAATGCTGGTCAGTATATGCCCGTCTTCAAGCATTTGAAAGATTATTGAGGAAGGAAAGACTTATTATATATCTCTGAAGAAAGAACATGGGCCAATTGTGAAAAATATTAGGGAAGTAGATTTCAGCTCCATCTCTGGAAGAACTTGAAAATAATTGATATTCTCCATTAGTAGACTTGCAAAATAGTGGAAGACTTCATGTAGGGGCTAGATGGTCATGTTACAGGGATTCTGGAAAGCTTTAGATGAAAAGTTGTATTATGTAATCTATAAGATTTTGTTATTAAATGGGTATCCAAATGCCCTTCAAAAATATTCATTAAGGTTATACAACATGGAAACATTTGGTAGAAACTGGGGATGAAAAATAATAGCAAAAACTAGCCATTGGCTTTAAAGAGTTTATCGAGTCTATATATCAAGTTGACCCATTGTTGAAAAATATGTAATATATTAATAAGGATCATTTTCAAAGTGATTAGTGGCACTTCTTTGCAGTTTAATAAAAATACAGTATTATGTATGGTTTTGGCTCACTATATCCTCATCTCACATCTGGATTTTTCCTTTATTCAAATTTAACCTTCCCATATTCCTACAATTTGAGAAAACATCATTTTATGATCACTGAGTTTGTTGTATTTAGGGGAAAAGTGGAAATAAACCAGGTCTTCTTGCCTGGAGTTTACATGAATTCATTTATAATCTCTTTACTAATATATGGTGGTGTGTATATGTAAATATGTATGTATACACACAAATGTGTAGTACATATATGTATGCATGCATGTGTATATATGTCCAACATATATACGTGCATATTTACACATACATATACATACATACAGAGAGACAGAGACAGAGAAAGAGAAAAAAAGAGCGAGCCTGGGTCTTTCTCTTGAGTTCCAGTATACGTTAATAGCCATTTGAACATTTCCAAATGAAAGTCTTGTAGGCATCTCAAACATGCAATGTTTAAAACAGTTCTCATTCTTACCCCCCCCCAAAAAAAAACCAAACAAACAAACAAATAAAAACCTCGTGAAATCTATTTCTTTCAAGGGTATACCTTCATCCCAATCACCAATGAATGTATCAACCTCAGTTTTATCCTTGACCCTTCACCAAAACCACATAAAATCAACTGCCAACTGCTGCAAATTCTATCTTTGTAATATCTTTTAGATCTGACCCTCTAGTTTCCACTCAAATAACCACTACATGAGCTTAGGTTTCTGTTGCTTCTTGCTTAGATGATGAAACAGACTCATGATAACCCTCTCTGCCTCAGCTGTCTCTGTACTACAATTCATGGTCTATATAGCTGCCCAAAGTGATTTTCCTACATTTCAGGCCTGACATTGTCAGTCTTCTACTCAGTAAACTCCAGCTGGAAACTATTACTTCAGCAATCTAACACAAACTACTCTTTCCCATTTAAAGACCTTTACAACTTGGGCCTGACCTATTTTTCAAGCCATATTATATACTATTCATCCTCATGAGCGCTTTAATCTAGCCAACTGGCCTTATTATTAAGTATATTAAGTTATTATATGACACTACTCCACATCCCTTGGTACAAGGTGTCACCTTTGCCTAGAATATCCTCCCAACTCCCCTCTGGCTCTCAAATGCCTTTGTTTCTTTCATGAATCAGTTCACACACCGTCTTAAAAAAAAGTCGTTCTTTTTCTCTCTAGTTTTTAATACCTTCCCCCAGTACATTTTTATATATCTGGTATATTTGTATCTATATGTACATGTGGATTTATGTGTATAAGTGTGCACACACAGATAATATAATAACAGAATAGGCACATATCTTTATTGGGAATATGTACATGCACATGCATATATATACGCGCAACTGTACATTGTTTTCCCTATGCAGACTGAAAGTTCATTGAGAATGATGACCATTCCCACTTTTGCTTGCATATCCCAAATCTATGACAAGTCCTTACACATATTAGGTACATAATAAATGCTTATTTATCAGTTAAGTAATAGAGTACTGATTTACCCAGTTGCTAGTTTCTTTCTATGACTCCTACTGAAAATGTTACATCCCCAAAAATGGATAATTAAAGATGGGTTTGGGTGTGTGAGGTTTTATGTCCTGTTCTATAACATTAGATGGACACTGGAGATCATATAGGAAGGCAAGGGTTTCAAAATGCAAGTTTAGCTTCCCAACTTCTCCAGTTTCCCATTATTCCATAGCCTTGAACACCTGGACCAATCCCAGTACTCTGAAATTTGCCTTGGCAATGACATTATCTGCAGTGTCAGTAGGGAGCTCTGTGTCTCAGTTCTCCTATACAGTATTTTTGATCACTACAAATACACTTTGGCCATAGAACCTACAGCAACAAAATTCTAATATCAAAAGTCCATCATGGAATGCTCACAGGGCAGGTAGACAGCCTCAGTCTGACTGTGTTCACTCAACGTTCTCTGAATAAATAGCTGGTAGAAAGTTTCTCAAGGGAAAAAAAGATGTGATAGACAAAGGGAAGAGTAGACATAAATTTCCGCAGCACAAATATTTGACCCCTATCCCCAAGACTTCAACCCTGTTAAAAGTATATGCTTGGATATTCCTGCTTCCAATATCTTGCTGAATTAGAGGGTAACCCTCTTCTCCAATAAAAATGAGAGGCATTAGAAAACCCCAAATACACATTTATAGGGCCATCCAGAAAAAGTTTATCTAAGTCATGAAGTATATTTTTACTCCAATTTTCAAATATTTTCCCCACATGGATCAACAAAAATGGATAGTGAGAAATTTCCACTACAGTTGATGTTATGGGTTTAGGGGAGACAAGTTATTTTGTCCATTCAAGCAACCACATTCAGATTGCAACCTGCCTATGGTGACTAAAATACATGCAGATAAATCAAAGAGAGAGACTTAAATATAATCCTAACCTTCAATAGTCTCAGGAGAGACAAATAAATGCTCCTTAAACTTAGAAGAATAATCTGTCAGATATCTGTTTTATGTTAGGTCACTTGTTTTCTTTACTTTTACTTTCAGCATATTTTTCCTTCAGTTTTTTTTTTACTCTTTTCTGTCTTTCCCCCATATTTTCCCATCCCTTATTTCATTATAAATAGTTATTTAGCCTCTGCAAGCCTCAGTTTCCTTATGTCTAAAATGCCTTCTTGAACCAATTGACTTTAGAGGCCTCTTCCAAGTCTAAAACTTTATGAATCTACATGACTATTAGTTTTACAAAGCCACAAAATTTGCCATTTTCTCTTATTTTAATAGGGATTCAGCACTGAATTCTCATTAAGGTAAAAGGGGAAAATATCTGCAGCTCCATCTATCAGCTTGCCAAAGCACAAATGGGAAACAAAATGCAGGGAACTTATCCAAAATGAAAAGGGAAATAAGGAAAATATAAGGCCTTTAAAGGGATCTACTTTTCATCCGTTTAGCCTGTCTGCTATCCCTCCCCTTCAGTCTTACCCCCTTTGAATTTCTAAGTTTTATAATTTGTCACCAGAATTTTCAAGGTTGGTTTCATGGAGTTTAGAAGATTTTATTCGAGTGGCATGAGGTAGGGGTTGGATTCTATCCAGGAATATATTTGTAATATTGAGAAGCAGGACAAACAAATTTTCAGGCAACTAAAGAGAAATAGCCAAAATAATAGGAGAGGGGTTGGAAAGACATAATATACAAAAGCAAGAAGCTCAGGCCTGTACCATGACCAGATGCAGAGAAAGGAATGTACGTGGCAGTTCTGGCAGTTATTGCCAAAAGAGCAGTACTGTAAGGCAGAGGCAGATGTCCAAATGGCATCAACATCCAGCCCCAATCCTCCTACTATCTACTCAAAACATCCATTAAGGGCTAGTACATAGCAGACCTGGCTCTGGGCCTTTTGGAATAGATTCCAGATCCAGTTACCAGAGCACCATTATTATTTCTGACTCCTTTTTTCCCTTACCAGACACTACAGTGATGAGTACTTCCACTTTGACTTGCTCTGGCACTGTCTGAAATTTAAAAAAAATAACACTTCCCTTAGTAAGTTATTGAAAAATGACTACAATCTATCTTCATTATGAAAAATGTATGCAGTAAGGTCCATCAACAAAACAATCAGTTGTAGTAATTTTAGAAAACATGATAAAATATAAGAAAATAAGAGAGAACAAAAAGGACAGAAGTAAACGAGTAGGGAAAGAGATGGGGGGAATAATGAAAGAAAGGAGGAGAGGAAGAAACAGGAGAGGACAAAGAAATCAGGAAAAGAAGTAAGAGGGAGATGGGGGAACAGAGGACAAAGGGAAGAAAAAAGGAGACAGAAGAGGGTAAAAGAGAGGGATGGGGAAGACAGACTAAGAAAATAAGATTAAATTTAACTCTCATCCAAGTTGGCAGAGTAGAAACAGCTCTTCCATGCAGCTCTGACTCCCACAATTTCCAAATTCATGTAAAACGGGACTCTAAACAACTTCTGGCACTCCAGAACCCACAAAATGACACAGAGAAGCTACCCTCCCTCTGAGGACAGGCCAGTAGCTCGGCATGGATCAGCCAGCACAGCACTCTGGGAGACTAGCCCAGGCCCGAGTAGTCAGAGATTTTAGGGCCAGGGCAGCCTGAACAACAGCCACCTGGAGAGATTCTAGAAAACCAGGAGCTGTGGGTTTTCAAGAATTACCAACACATAGATGCCTAGGAGAAAGGTGAGAGGTTAGTGCAGTATTGACTTCGGGACACATTAGTTGGGAGAACGTATGGCCTCTTTCCCTGGGGGCAAGAAGCCACTGAGAAGCTTCAGTACAGCTGCAGACATACGTGGCAGCTTCAGTTCTTGCCCTGCTAACTGTAGGGGGATACATTGATCAGTCTTGGTGATAATCGCACTTGATTTAACCTTCTTGGATCTGGATTGTGGTATGGGGAGGAGGTCTTGGGGTGTGCGACCAGATTGCCAGAGCATGTGGGGGCTTCAGAGAGGGCACCCAACTAATACCTCTGGCAGCTGGGAAAACCTCAGCATTTGGGACAGAAGCTCCCCTGGCTGGTGGCAGAGTCCTACTATGGCAACAAGCCCAAAAGTCAAGTAATTGAGTGGCAACATTCCTAAGCAAAGGAAAGAAAATAAACAGAAAAATTCAACATTAGACTCCTATTTTGGGGACAAAAAGGATCAAAGCATGGAACAGGAGGAGGACTGGGAGGTCAGAACACCTGCACCAAAAGCCCCAAATGAAAATACGTGCTGGTTATATGTCATAGAGGACTTTAAGAAAGATTTTAAAAATAAGAGAAGTGGAGGAAAAATTGAAGAGAGAAATGAAAATGACACAAGTAAATTATGATAGGAGAGTCAACAGCCTTACTGAGGAAAATAATGCTCTAAAAAATAGACTAAGTCAAATGGCAAAAGAGGCCCAAAAAGGCAATGAGGATAGGAATGCCTTAAAAAGCTGAATTTGCCAGATGGTAAAAGAATCTCAAAGGCTCACTGAGGAGAATCTTTCTTTCAGATTTAGAATGGGCCAAAGGGAAGCTAGTGCCATTAAACAGATCCAAACAAATGAGAGAATGGAAGGCAATGTGAAATATCTCATGGGAAAAACCACTGACCTGGAAAATAGATCCAGGAGAGATAATTTAAAAATTATTGGACTACCTGAAAACCATGATCAAAGAAAGAACCTAGAAATCATCCTTCAAGAAATTCTCAAGGAAAATTGCCCCAATGTTTTAGGACCAGAGGACAAAATAGAGGTTGAAAGAATTCACCAATCACCTCCTGAAAATTATCCCCCCCAAAAAATCCTAGGAATATTAGAGCCAGGTTTCAGAATTCCCAGATCAAGGAGAGAATACTACAAGCAGCCAGGAAGAAACAATTTGAATACTGTGGAAATGCAATGAGGATAACACAGGATCTGGCAGATTCTACCCGGAGGGATCAAGGGGCTTGCAATATGATATTCCAGAGGGCAAAGGATCTGGGATTAAAATCAAGAATCACCTACCCAGCAAAACTGAGTATCTTGTTTCAGGGGAAAATACGGTCGGTCATTCAGTGGAATAGAGGACTTTCAAGCATTCTTGAGGAAAACAACCAAAGTTGAATAGAAAAATTGACATTCAGATACAAGAAGCAAGAGATGCTTGAGAAGGTAAACAGGGAAAAGAAACCATAATGAACTTATCAAAGTTGAACTATATGCTTTCCTACATGGAAAAACAATAATTGTAACTCATGAAACTTTTCTCAGTATGAAAATAGTTGAAGAAGGTTATATGGGCATATGAATACATATGTGAATGTTTGTATTTATGTTTACAGCTATACATAGATAGAGGAGACAGGTTGAATCTAATAGGAAGGGATGATACTTAAAAGGTGAAATTAAGAGGTGAGAGAGAAATATAATAAGACGAGATGGGGAGAGACAGAATGGGGTAAACACTCTCATTGAGAAGAGGCAAGGGAAAACGGTTACATGGGAGAGGAAGAACAGGAAGGCAAAAAGGTAAAACCTAATTCTCATTGAATTTGGTTCAGGGAGAGAATGACACACATACTAAATAGAATTTCTCATCGTACAGGAGAGTAGGGGGGAAAGGTATGAGATGGTGGATGATGGAAGGGAGGGCACAAGGGAACGAGGGGAGGGAAGTTGGAAGTACCTACTTGTGAAATGGGACAGGATTAAAGTAGGTAATAGACCAAGATAGGAGGGAGGGAAATATAGTCAGTCTTTTACAATATATCTACTATGGTAATGTTTTGCATAGCTACACATGCACAATATATACTGAATTGCTTATCTTTCCAGTAAGGGTGGGTGACAAGGGAGGAAGGGAATGAATCTGGAATGCAAAGTTTTAAAATCAAATGTGTAAAAATGTATAAATACTATTATTAATACTATTTTGCATATGATTGGGATGTACCCAATGTACAAGCATTGGGGCATGGAAATTGCCCTACTGGGAGAATTGAGGGAGGTATGAGAGAAGATATGGGAGAGAGGGGATTTGATGAGGGGATATCCTGAGGGGCTGCTATTCTGGGGTGGGGGGCAGGGAAATATGGGGGGGAAAGTTGTAATTCAAAATCTGGCAGAAATGAATCATGTAAACCACAATTTAATAAAGCATTTGGGAAAAAAATAACTCTCATCTTTTTTTTCTGTACACCTAAGAGTATATTAGGCTCCTATTGAAGTGTGAAGTGAGGAGTGGGGGGAAAAGAATACAATTAAGTACTGGGTATGACATTTTTTGACAGAACCTGTGATTTCACTGGTGCAATGAAAATGAACTTTTAGGAGTAAAAGAAGCTTGTAGTAGAAGGGCACATTGTAGTAAAAGATGTACAGCTGATGGGCAACTTTGAGACAGAGCTAAGATTCTTAACCTTAAGCCAATGAATTAAAAGAAAAAAGCAAAACTGTATTTCCAAATAATTTACTTCCTTTTTAACCCTGTGAACTTAAAAACTTATTCTAAGAGAGTCCTTAGTTTTCACTTCACAATACTAACAAAGGGCTCTAGGACAAAAATGGTTAAGAACTCCTTTCTTAGTTGGTTGGGGCATTGAGGTAAGTAAGGATACTTGTCCAGTATTACACAGACAGAATAGGCAGAGATGGAACAAGTCCTCTTGACTTCGGGGCAGTATCTTTATGTATTGCAACTTGATGTTTCTCATTAGCTGTCATAAATCTCCTGGTCATAAGTGGCTGTATCTTCAGAGTTCCCCCACAACACAGAGGTAAAAGCTCTCTCGATCCAGGGATGTATGTAAAGTGTATAGTTGATTCAGGAAGTTAGAGCCCTATCTCTTGATCTTTATTTCTCTGCTTATATTTTCTCTGTTTGTATTTTCTCTGAAGTTCAGGGTGCTGACATTCCCCTGAGCTAGTGAATTTGATGAAAAAGATTTTTGACCCCTTAACCAGTCATCTTTCCTAGTAAAGCAAATCAAAACCCTTGTGCTAGCAGCCATCCTGAATATGCCAATGTGGTTGCTGATACAGAGCCCCACTGACTTAGTCTTCACGAATTCAGTATCACCCAAGAAACATGACGAAACAACAGAGTAGACCTGTGGAAAAATACGATAGTGTCTACTCTGTTGCCTCATCATATCATTTGATCTTCACCTTCTTCACGACTTTTGTTTTTGTTTTAGTTTTATTCGAACTACATTTCATTGGAACTAAGAATTTGATAGAAACATGTTCACTCTATCTTATAGTCTTAGAGAAGTTCCTATGTCACTGAAAGGCTGTGTGACATGCCCATTGTCTTACAACTAATATTCATCAGATGCAGATGTTGAATGGCATTCTTCCTTAATCTCATACCTGCTCTCTATACAGTATAATATTCTCCCTCTTCACACTTCTGGAGTAGGAAGGTATGTGTTACAGATGAAAGCATATTGGCTAAAGTCTAAGCTAAGTCTAATTTTGAGGTTGCAGTTCTACTTCTGATAGTGACTGTGTGTCCATCTCTAAAGTGAGAGTGTTGGGCAAGATAGCTTCTAAGGTTCTAACTTCTTTGATCCCATTCCTTAATAATAAGATAAGACTTAGCTAGAGCATTTATACTTCAACTTAATTTTTGTTGTCATTCTTGATAGCATCTATACTCATATATGTGTTACATAGCTCTCTATATACATATATTTCCTATTAAAATAAATGTACACATGTATGTATATGCACATATATACGTACATATACATACGCACCCATGAAATTGATCATTATGAAAAAAGTTATGTTAGGTCAATCCCATTTCTTATTTATGTATCCCAATTATTCTGCCATGAAGATACAACTGCTATGAAGAGACTTTCATATGACACAAAGAGTTCTATATTCTCTGTGATTCATTGATGAGAACAGCACCCCTGCCCCAAACTTTTTCTTTCTAATTACAGACTCCCTAAAGGGATGAGGAAGAAATGGAAGAATCAAGGTCATAAGTGGATGATTACTCTGCTATTTTTATGTCCAATTCCCATTAATACTGAGTTAGGTAAAATACAAATAGAGAGAGAAGAAAAATGAGTCTATTCTAATTATGATTCTTTCCAGTTTTCATAGAAATGACAGTGTACATGGTAATGATGGAATCCTGCTTGAATTCCAAATCTTCTAAGAAGAGAGTGTTATGTGGTTTGCTTGTTTTTATTTTCCTTAGGTTTTTTTTTATTAATATAGGCTTCAGGCCTATTTTTCTCATCCCTTGAGAATATCATTTTTGCTTACACGACGATTTTTCTAGGGCTGAAGAGGAAATTATAAAAAAAAAAGTATAAGTACTCTCAATACTTCTGCAACTCACATAGAGAAAACCTATGGCAAAAACACTGTATTAGAATTTTTAATTCCAATAAATCAATTAGACTCATCATGAGTTTTTAGTCACTCCACTTTAGAATACAATACTCTTACTTCTGTCTGCTACCAAGGAAAGGAAAACTGATAAATTAGTATTTTATTGTTCTTTTCAGACAGTAATAGGCTTTTCCTTCTTCAGAAGGCCATCATTTATGTGTACTTTTATGTTGATGTCTTAAACCTTCTTAACTGGAAAGGAGGCTAATTCTAGTGTGTTCTATAATCATTTGAAATAACTCTCTCAAAATGGAACACCAGTGAAAATAACATTATCCCATCTAAACCAGTCTCCTGTATCATTTCTCAGCACAAAAACTAACTAGATAAATTGTCCTTTATGAATATGCCCTTGATTTCAGACATGCAAAATTAGCATTAACGGTCATTGGTGTTATGGGAAAGCCATTATAAGAGACTTTGAACATCCTTAGATCATCAGATTTCAATTTGCATTGTGCTTTTATAATCCAATATCATTGTATTCAAGAAATGACTCATTCTCAGTTGACAGATGTGCTACAACTACAAACATAAATTTTCTTGGATGTGTTCTTAAGATTCTGAAGTTGACATGGCCTTCTCAATGATAAAGTCTTTGGAAGCATAGGAGATTGTATTTAATTTTCTCATCTGCATGATGACAGTGAGTTTTGATGAATTTAAGAGATAAAACTGAAGTCTGTGTAGTTTCCTTACTAGGAAAGTAGATATAGCTAGGCTATTCTAGTCTCTTAACTTCCCTTAGAAGTAAAGTCCATTAATATACTACAGGTGAGTTAAGATTTTGTTAATGTAATTGCAAGCTATTTTTTAAAACAATAATCATGTTTGTCAGTGCATTGAGTTTCATATAGCAAAGAAAGAAAATTTCAACTAAATTGAGGGAGTGTGGCAATATACTGAGCTTGGAATGAGGAATACCTGGCTTCAAATCATTTTTCAGACACTTAATATCTATGTCATTATGGGTATAGTTCTTAACCTCTCTAAGTTCCACTTTCCTAATTTGGAAACCATAATGGATGATGATGATGATGATATCCATAGTATTTGACTCAAAAGGCTATTGTGAGGCTCAAATGAGATAATCTATGTAAATCACTTTTCAAAACTTGAGTTGCTCTATAAAGATCAGTGATTTTTAAAATAGTGATGATTACTCTGATAGCATAACAATAATAGAATGTAGTCCATAATACATTCTAATTATGTGTGCACAGAAACAGAATAGAAACTAAACTGGCATGAACACGAATGTATTTTCTGCAAATACTTGTAAGTGGAAATGAAAAACAATTTCCCCATCAAAACCAAGCAAAAAATCCAACAACTACAACAAAAAGCAAATATTGAATCAAGTTAAAATGCTCATCAGAAATAAGACAGGCTGTTCACTTCATGCATACTTCAGAAACATAAAGACTGTGAAGTGTTTATTAGTTCTCTGTATGTACAACAGAGTAAAAAATGTCACTGAGCTTGTGGGAAGAAGTGTGCTGACTTTGTGAGTGATAGAAGAAAAAATAGTAAACAGTCACAGAGGCATCAGAAGCAGCAAGGCTGTAGAGGAGAGGGGGCAAAAATGATGGTCTTTTTATTCTTACCTCATACTGCCCCAGAGGAAATTTGTCTATTCTTGAGCAATTAGTTCCCACAAGAACTCTGCTCTAATGAGCCATAGGCTATCTCTTGGCTTTCTACTTGCTATCATAATAATAATTTTGATTATTATGAACCCTCCACCAAAATGCTTAGGGTGCTATATCAACAATTAAAACACCATCACCATAAACAATAATAATTAAAATGACATAAAGCACAAAGCACAAAATCAGGAATAAAGTGCTGGGCACAATGCCACTGTCCAAGGAGAAAGGCGACTTGTTCACTGAGTTCCCAGTCACATGACCAGCAGACCTTTGTACCATGGATGTTTTTGTTTTGTTTTAAAGTCTGGGTTAAGAAGTAGTCTAAAAACATTATTTGGCTGCTGGTGACAAAAGTTTCATTGACATATTCTTGAGAAATCTGAAGTTTCATGATTTTTATAATTTGTCTTGAAAGCATCATTCAAATAGAAGTATCACAACAATAAAAAGTAGAAAAATTATAACCACCAATAGCTTTCTGATGAAAGCCATAGATGTTTCCTTCAGAAGATCAATGTAAGGGGTGGGGGGAGGTAGGATATATTTCATTAAATGTCAAGTTCACTTGTTTAATTGTGCTAAACTTGTTCCATATTACTAAAGACAATTTAATGGAAGACAAGGTTCAGAAAATAACTTCCATGTTAAAAAAAAAGTATCAGTGAAACTTTAAAAAGTAAAAATAATAAGATGATGGATAGGCAAATTTCTAAATGTTATTTGAGGTTCTTTAATAATAAGAACTTTGGGCAAGTATCAATCTCTTTGTACATTAATTCCACTCTTTGTTGTTTGCAAGGAGGATATTTGTTTCTGGTAACAGATAATGCTGATAAAGGTCTTTATAATGCTGAAATGAAAGTTTTATTTATGTGTTAAATATCTCCAGACATCACTATCCCTATAATCTTTTTTCCTTATCTCCACCCAATTCTTCTAAGTAACTCTGGAGTGTTTCCTTTAATTTTTGAAACAATCTAGTTTTAAAATTCTATGCTCATTTAGATACTAGTCATGCAATGAGCCTTCCTTTTATTTTTTCCTTTCCTATTTCTTCATGTTTCAAATAATTATTCCCTCAAATATTAAAAAAAAAACTTCCTTTGAAAGCAAAAAAGAAAGTTTTACATAGAATTAATATCACCAGGAAATAATATAATTTGTAATGTCTTTGGCTTCTCTCTGTAAGTCCCAGGGATTTATTACAAGCCTACAATTCCCAGTCTTCTCTCTATTCCAGCTATTCTTTTGATGTAACCCAGAAAAGTCACTTAAAATATGCATACCTCCTCATACACATCTGAAAACTTGGCATATTAATACATGCCCATATCAGAATATATTGGAATCTTAAATACTTAATCTAATCACAGAAAATTATGCAATGAATCTTGCAAGTAAGGTATTTAAATGTTTGTATTCAGCTAAATATTAGTGATCTCTCTTCCCTTTCTGCACACACACACACACACACACACACACACACACACACACACTTTTTGTTTTTCAGTTATGTACAAGTTTTTGTGACCCTATTTGGAGTCTTCTTGGAAAAAGATACTGCCCTGGTTTACCATTTTCTTCTCCAGTAGATCTGTCAGAGTAAGGATCCAGCCTTCACTTCCCTATCCAATTCACCATTTGCTTGTGCATCTCGCCATCTTGTGCAAACTGAAAGGCTAAGGTTAAGGCATTTTTAAATTTAAATTCATTGGAATTTATTGAGCATTTACTCCATATAAAGCAATGTGCTTACTAGTGCAAGTAGAATAAAAGATAAATAAGGCATTGCTCCCTCTTTCAAGGCAGTGTCTGTTCAGTGTGACAAGATTTTTTTAGTCGGTAAAATGCTTTATTAAGTATATTATATGCCCTAGACATTGGGCTAAGCATTGAAATAAAAAGAAAGGCAAAAAGATAGGTCTTTCTCTCAAAGGGCTCACAGTCTATTAAGGGAAAAGAGTATGTAAATAACTATGTACAAATGAGATACAACAGAATAAAAAGCTGGCATGGATTGTCTTTTCTTTTTAGTTGTTTGTTTATTTTTAGTTTACAAGGTTCAATTCCATAGTTCCTTGAGTGTCAAATTTCTCTAACATCCCTTCCCCCACCCCCTACAATAGCATATTGTTCAGTATAAGATCTGCACATAATTTCAAATTGGACATTAGTAAGGTTACAAATACCGATTGTACTAGACAGAATGAAAAATGGTAGAGAGGAAAAAAATGAAAAGAAAAAGATCAAGTAGTTTGCTTCCATCAGGATTCAGACTCAGTTCTTTCAAGTTTTCTCTGGATGTAGGCATCTCTCTCCATCAAGAGTCTTTTGAGATTGACTCCTATCACAGCATTGCTGAGAAGAGTCCAGTCTGTCACAGCTGGTCATCAAACTTATGTTGTGTCTGTGATTGTATACAAATTAATCCTGGTTCTACTCTTTTCACTCAGCATCAGTTTGTATAAGCCTCTCCAGGTGAATAGGAAGTCCGTCTGCTCCTTGTTTCTTATAGCACAATAGTATTCCATTACATGCTATACCACAATTTGTTTAGCCATTCCCCAATTGATGGCAACCCCCTTAATTTCCAATTTGTTGCAACCATGAAAAGAGCTGCTATAAATATTTTTGTCCATATGGGTCTTCCTCCCACTTCTATGATCTTTTTTGGATATAACCCTAGAAGTGGTATTGCTGGGTCAAAGGGTATGACATTATTTATAGCCCTTTGGGCATAATTCCAGATTGCTCTCCAGAAAGCTTGGATAAGTTCACAACTCCACCAGCAATGCATTAGTGTTCCAATTTGCCCACATCCTCTCCAGCATTTGTCATTATCCTGTTTTGTCATCTTAGCCAATCTGACTGGTGACATGTGGTACCAAAGAGTTTTGTTTTGTTTTTCGTCTTTCAAATGCTTTATTAACTTCTGGTTTACATCATTCATTTCCGTCAGATTTTGAGTTGCAATTTTTTTCCTCACTTTTCACCTACCCACGATCCAACAATAGCAGACCCATAACATATCCCCTCATCCAATCTGCTCTCTCCCATCTCTTCTCCCACACACCCTTCAACTTTTCCAGTAGGGCAAGGTGAATCCCCAAGCCGCAATAACTGCTCATATTATGTCCCAATTGTATGTAAAATAGTATTAATATAGCATTATAAAAATATATTTAAAATGTGTATTTAAAACATTTGCTTTTAAAACTTCTAATTTCAGATTCATTCCCTTCCTCGCATGTCACCCACTCTTACTGGGAAGATAAGCAATTCATTATATGTTATACTTGTGTAGCTATGCAAAACATTACCATACTAGATATTTTGTAAAAGACTGACTTTATTTCCCTCCCTCCTATCCCACCTCCCACGTGGTCCACTCCCCACTTTTATACTGCCCCTTTTCAAAAGTGGGTGTTTCCAACTTCCCTCCCCCCCAACCTGCCCTCCCTTCCATCATCTACCTCCACCATTCCTCTCCCCCCCACTCTCCTGTGGGGGTAGATATCCCATTTAGTATATATGTCATTCTCTCCATGAGCCAAATTCAATGAGAATACCGTTTTGCCTCTTTACTTTCCTGTTCTTCCCCTCCCCTGCAACCACTTTCCCTTGCCTCTTCTATGTGAGATTGTTTACCCGATTCTGTCTCTCCCAATTTCCTCTCATTATATTCCTCTCTGACCTCTCAATTTCACCCCTTAAGTATCATCCCTTCCCATTAAATTTGACCTGATCCCTCTATCTATGTATATCTGTAAACATATATACACATATTCACATATATATTCATATGCCCATATACCCTTCTTCTACTATTTTCATACTAAGAAAGGTTTCATCAGTTACATTTATAGTTTTTCCATGCAGGAATTTAAATGTATATTGTAATACCAAATGTGAACTTTGATAAGTTCCTTATGATTTATTTTCCTTGTTTACTTTCTCAAGCATCACTTGCTTCTTGTGTCTAAAAGTCAAATTTTCTATTCAACTCTGGTTTTTTCCTCAATAATGCTTGAAAGTCCTCTATTCCACTGAATGACCAAATTTTCCCCTGAAACATGATACTCAGTTTTGCTGGGTAGGTGATTCTTGGTTTTAATCCCAGATCCTTTGCCCTGTGGAATATCATATTCCATGCCCTTCAATCACTCAGTGTAGAAGCAGCCAGATCCTGTGTTGTCCTGATTTTGTTTCCACAATATTGAAATGGTTTCTTCCTAGGGGGCAGCTAGGTGGCACAATGAGTAGAGCGTTAGCCTGGAGTCAGAAGGACCTGAGTTCAGATCCAGCCACAGACACTTAACACACACACAAACAAAAACCTAGCTATACGACCTTGAGCAAGTTACTTACCCCCAATAGCCCTCTGAAAAAAAACAAAAAAAAAAAAAGAAATTGTTTCTTTCTTCCTGGCTGCTCGTAATATTCTCTCCTTGATTTGGGAATTCTGGAACCTGGCTACAATATTCCTAGGAGTTTTCTTTTTGGGATCTTTTTAAAGGGGTGATCGATGGATTCTATTTTGCCCTCTGGCACTAAAACATCAGGGCAATTTTCCTTGAGAATTACTTGAAGGATGATTTCTTTTTTTTTTTAAACAAATGCTTTATTAACTTCTGTTTTACATCATTCATTTCCGCCAGATTTTGTGTTACAATCATTTTCCCCCCATTATTCCCCTACCCAACCTCCCAGAATAGTAATCCCACAAGATATCGCTTCCTCCAATCTGCTCTCTCCCATACCTTCTCCCATAACCCCATCGACTTCTCCATTAGAGGAAGGTGATTCTTTGCATCCCAATGCCTGCACATCTTGTCTCCCTATTACAAGCAAAAGACTATTAATAATAGTATTTATATATATTTGAAACATTTAATGTTATGACCTCAAATTACAGATCCATTTCCTTCCTCCCTTGTTGCCCATTCCCTCTTGGGAGATAAGTAATTCAGTATATGTTGTACATGTCTAGCTATGCAAAACATTATCATAGTAGATATATTGTACAAGGCTGCTTATAATTCCCTCCCACTCATCCCACCCCCCACCTGGTCCATTCCCTACATAATCCTGTCCCTCTTCTATAGTGGGTACTTCCAACCTCCCCTCACCCCAAGGATGCCCTCCCATCCATCATCCCTCCTCTCATCCCCCTTCCCCCTATCCTGCTGCAGGTTGAGATATCCCATTTAGTATGTATGTCATTTTCTCCCTGAACCAAATTCAATGGGAATGTGGTTTTGCCTTTTTAGCCTTCCTTATTCTCCCCCTCCTTTGCAACCACTTCCCCTTGCTTCTTCTACATGGGATAGTTTACCCTACCCTGTCTCTCCCCATCTCCTCTTGCCACTTTCCTCTCTCACCTCATAATTTCATCCCTTGAGTATTCTCCCTTCCCAACAAATTCAACCTATGCCCTCTATCCATATATAACTGTAACCATATACACACACATTCACATATGTATTCATGTGACCACACACCCTTCTTCCATTATTTTCATAGTGAGAAAGATATCATCAGTCACAGTTATTGCTTTTCCATATAGGAATGTAAATAGTTCAACTTTGATAAGTTCCTTTTGATTTCTTTTCCCTGATTACCTTCTCAGGCATCTCTTGCTTCTTGTGTCTGGATGTCAAATTTTCTATTCAATTCTGGTTTTTTCCTCAAGAATGCTTGAAAGTCCTCTATTCCACTGAATGACCATATTTTCCCCTGAAACAAAATACTCAGTTTTGCTGGGTAGGTGACCCTTGGGTTCATTCCCAGTTCTTTTGCCCTCTGGAATATCATATTCCATGCCCTTCGATCCCTCAGTGTAGAAGCTGCCAGGTCCTGGGCTATTCTGATTGTGTTTCCACAATATTGAAATTGTTTCTTCCTGGCTGCTTGTAGTATTTTCTCCTTGATCTGGGGATTCTGGAACCTGGCTATAATATTCCTGGGAGTTTTCTTTTTGGGATCTTTTTCAGGAGGTGATCGGTGGATTCTTTCAACCTCTATTTTGCCCTCTGGATCTAAAACATCAGGGCAGTTTTCCTTGAGAATTTCTTGAAGGGTGATTTCTAGGTTCTTTCCTTGATCATGGCTTTCAGGTAGTCCAATAATTTTTAAATTGTCTCTCCTGGATCTATTCTCCAGGTCAGTGGTTTTTCCCATGAGATATTTCACATTGCCTTCTAATCTTTCGTTTGTTTGGATCTGCTTAACAGCATCTTGATTTCTCATAAAGTCACTAGCTTCCATTTGCTCCAGTCTAACTCTGAAGGAATGAATCTCCTCAGTGAACTTTTGAGATTCTTTTTCCATCTGGCAAATTCGACTTTTTAAGGCATTCTTCTCCTCATTGCCCTTTTGGGCCTCCTTTGCCATTTGAGCTAGTCTATTTTTTAAGGTGTTGTTTTCCTCAGTCAGGCTGTTGACCCTCATTTCATACTTTTCCTGCATCCTTCTCATTTCTCTTTCTAATTTTTCCTCCACTTCTCTTATTTGATTTTTAAAGTCCTTCTTAAGGTCCTCTATGCCCTGCAACCCGCTCATGTTTTCCCCTGGGGCTTTTGGAACAGGACTTCTGACCTCACAGTCCTTTTCCCATTCTATGCCCCCAAAATAGGAGTCTAGGGTTGCATTTTTCTGTTTCCTTTGCCTTGGCATGTTGCCACTTAATTGCTTGACTTTTGGGCTTGTTGCCACACTATGGCTTTAAGGCCAGCTAGAGGAATTTTCGTCCCGAACGTGTGGGGGGCAACTTCCGTTTCTGGCAAGCTGTAAACCCACCCACAACTTCCACCCTAGATCACAATCCAGATCCAGGGAGGTTAAAGCAAGAGCGATTACCCCCCAAGACTGATCGCTGGATCTCCCCACAATTTGTAGGCTGGGAGCCGGAACTGCCTCTGAAAACTACAAAATGGCGTTTGTCCTCAGCGGCTTCTAGCCCCCAGGGGAGGGAGCCGACGCATTCCCTAATACCAGTCCCAAAGTCCATAGGACACTAACCTCTTACTTTGTCCTAGGCAAGTCTATGTTGATAATTCTGGAGTCGCCACAGCTCCTGGTGTTCTGGGGTTCCTCCAGCTGGCTGCTGGCCCTGCCGCCCTGGGGCTAAAACCTCGGCTCATGTGGACCTGGGCTCTGCTCGGCTCCTGCGCTCTGTGCTCTGCACACTGCCAGGTCGCAGACCGCTGCACTGGTCCTTCCTGCAGGGCTGCTGGGCTGTCCTCAGCGGGAGGTTAGCTTCTCTGTGTCGTTCTGTGGTTGCTGGGGCTCCAGAAGTTGTTCAGAGTCCCCTTTTACATAGTTTGGGGGGAATCTGGGGGTAGAGTGGCTTGGATGAGCTGTTTCTACTCCGCCATCTTGGCTCCGCCCCGAAGGATGATTTCTAGATTCTTTTTTGATCATGGTTTTCAGGTAGTCCAATAATTTTTAGATTGTCTCTCCTGGATCTCCAGAGGTTGCTCAGAGTCCCCCTTTTACATAATTTTGAAGTGGTGTGGGCTGGAGCTCTGTGGAAGTGCTATTTCTACTCTACCATCTTAATTCTGCCCCCTCCTCAGAGTTGTTTTGATTTGAATATCTCTAATCAACAGTGATTTAGAGCATTTCTTCATATGCTTATAGATATCTTTAATTTCTTTCTCTGAAAACTGCCTGTTCATATTCTTTGACCATTTATCAATTGGGGAATGACTTGTATCCTTATACATTTGACTCAGTTCTCTGTATGTTTTAGAAATTAGTCTGTTATCAGAGACATAGGTTTTAAAATTTCTTTCCCAATTCACCACCTCCCTCTTGATCTTGCTTACATTGGCTTTGTTCATACAGAAGCTTTTTCAATGTAATCTAATCAAAATTATCCACTTTGCATTTTATAATGCTCTCAAATTCTTGTTTGCTCCTAAAGTCTTTACCTTTCCACAAATACGAGAGGCAAACTATTCCTTGCTTTCCCAGATTGCTTACAGTATCATCCTTTATACCTAGATCATACACCCATTTAGACTTGATTTTGTGAGATAATGATCTATGCCCAATTTCTACCATACTATATTCCAGTTTTCCCAGCATTTTTTCAAATAGTGCCTTTTTATCCCCAAAACTGGGGTCTTTGGGTTCATCAAACAATAAATTACTACACTCATTAACTGCTGGATCTCATGCATCCAATCTATTCCATTGATCTATTCCTCAGCCAGTACCAAGCAGTTTTGATGACTGCTACTGTAAAAAAACATATTAAAATCTGGTATAGCTAGTCCATCTTCCCTAGCATTTCATTTCATTTATTCACATGATATTCTAGACCGTTGTTACTATTTTGTCTAACTCTATGAAGTATATTTTTGGTAAATTGATTGGTACAGCATAAATATACAATTTAATTTGGGTACAATTGTCATTTTTACTATATTAGGTCAACCCAGCAATGAGTAATTGATATTTTTCCAATTAGTTAGATCTGACTTTATTTATGTGAGAAGTGTTTCCTAGTTGTTATCATATAGGTCCTGTGTTTGGGCAGAAAGATTCCCAAATATTTTATAATATCTACAGTAACTTTAAATGGGATTTCTCTTTCTATCCCCTGCTCTTGAATTTCATTAGAGATATAAAGGAATGCTAAGGATTTGTGTGGGTTTATCCTGCAACTTTCCAATTTTATTTATTGTCTCAAGTAGTTTTTTACTTGATTCTCTGGGATTCCTTAAGTATATATTCTTATCATCTGCAAAGAGTGATAGCTTAGTCTATTCTTTGCCTAATCTGATTCCTTTGGTTTCTTTTTCTTCTCCAATTGTTACTCCTAACGTTTCTTTTTTCTTTCTTTTTTTGCCTTTTGTAGGGCAATTGGGGTAAAGTAACTTGCCCAAGGTCACATGGCTAGGTTTTTGTTTGTGTGTGCATTAAGTGTCTGAGGCTGGATCCAAACTCAGGTCCTTCTGACACCAGGGCTGACGCTCTACTCACTGCGCCACCTAGCTGCCCCAACTGCTAACATTTCTTGTACCAGATTGAATAAGAGCGGTGATAATGGACACCCTTGTTTCACTCCTGATCTTTTTGGAAATGCTTGTAGTTTATCCCCATTGCATATAATACTTGCTAATGGTTTTAAATAGATGCTATCTACTATTTTAAGGAAGGCTCCATTTATTGTTATACTTTGCAGTGTTTTTATTAGGAATGGATGTTGTACTTGGTCAAAAGCCTTTTGTGCATCTATTGAGATAATCATGTGTTCTCTGCTAGTTTTATTCTTGATATTATCAATTATACTGATGGTTTTCCTAATATTAAACCATCCTTGCATTATTGGAATAAATCCTACCTGATCAAAGTGTATTATTCTTGTTATATGTCATTGTGGTCTTTTAGCTAATATTTTATTCAAAAAATTTGCATCTAAATTCATGAGGGAAATTGGTCTATAATTTTCTTTCTCTGTTTTATCTCTTCCTGATTTAGGTATCAGTTCCACATTTGTGTCATAGAAAGAATTGGGTAGGACTTCTTCTTCACTAATATTCCCAAATAGTTTGTAGAGAATTGGAATCAATTGTTCTTTAAATGTTTGATAGAATTCACTAGTAAACCCCTCTGGCCCTGGAATTTTTTCCTAGGGAGTTCACTGATGGCTTGTTTGATTTCTTTTTATTTAATGGGTTTATTTAAGTAATTTACTCCCTCTTCAGTTAATCTGGGCAACTTGTAAATATTCATCCATTTCACTAAGATTGTCAAATTTATATGCATACAATTGGGAAAATAATTCCTAATTATTATTTTGATTTCCTCTTCATTGGAGGTAGATTCACTCTTTTCATTTTTGATACTCATAATTTGGTTTTCTTCTTTCTTTTTATCATATTGACTAAGGGTCTATCAATTGTATTGTTTTTTTTTTTCATAAAAGCAGCTCAGTTTTATTTATTAATTCAATAATTTTCTTAATTTCAATTTTATTAATCTCTCCTTTGGTTTTCAATATTTCCAATTTAGTACTACATTGGGGATTTTCAATTTATTCTTTTTCTAGCTTTTTCAATTGCTTTCCCAATTCATTGACCTCCCTTTTCTCTAATCTATTCATGTATGCATTCAGGGATATAAAACTTCTCCTAAGAACTGCCTTTAATGCATCCAAAAAATTTTGGTATGTTGTCTCATTATCATTCTCTTGAATGAAATTACAGATTGTTTCTATAATTTCTTGTTTGACCCACTAATTCTTTAAGATGAAATGGTTTAATTTCCTATTAGTTTTTTAGTCTATCTTTCCATGACTCTTTATTGCATATAATTTTAATGCATCATGATCTGAGAATGATGCATTCAATATTTCTGCCTTTCTACACCAAATTATGAAGTTTTTATGCCCTTGTACAGGCTCTATTTTTTATTATGTACCGTGCAACACTGAGAAGAAAGTAAATTCCTTTTTATTCCCATTCAGTTCTCTCCAGAGATCTATCATATCTAGTGTCTCTAAAATTCCATTTGCCTCTTTAATTTCTTTATTGTTAATTTTGAGGTTACATTTATTAAGTTCAGAGACGGGGAGATTAAGGTCCCCTACTATTTTAGTTTTGTTATCTATGTCTTCCTCTAATTCCTATAACTTCTCTTCTAGGAATTCAGATGTTATACTACTTGGTGCATATATGTTAAATCAAGGTATTGCTTCATTCTCAGTGATTCCTTATAGCAGGATATAGTTTCCTTCCTTATCTCTTTTAATTTGATCTATTTTTGCTTTTGCTTTATCTAAGTATTGCTACCCCTGATTTTTTTTTTTACTTTAGTTGAGGCAAAATAAATTCTACTCCAGCTTTTTACCTTTACCCTGTGGGTATCCCTTTTTTTCCAAATGTGTTTCTTGTAGACAGCATATTGTAGGTTTGTGGTTTTTAATCCATTCTGCTATCTGCCTCTGTTTTGTGGGATAGTTCACCCCATTCACATTCACAGTAATGATGACTATCTGTCTCTTCCCCTCCTTCCTATTCCCTCCCCTGCTTATGTTTTTGTTTCTTCCTTCTCCCTTGCCCTCCTTGAGGTTTTCCCTTTTGACCAGCCCATCCCTCAGTGTTCCCAACTGGTAACGCCCCTTCTTTACCTACCCTCTAATCCCCCCCCTTTACTCCCCTCCTTTTTATCTCCCCTTACCATCCTACTGCCTATAGGACACAATAAATTTTCATACTTTAACAGAATATGTTACTTCCCATTTGAAACCAAACCAATGAGAGCAAATTTCAAACAGTGCTCCTCTCCCTCCCTCCTTTTCTGCTTTTTAATGAATTTACATGTCTATTCATATTAGGATCTTAAAATTAACTGATTATGTTAATCTGTCTTTGTACCAGAAACAGTGAGAATAGTGTTTAAATGATGTTCCTCTCCCTCTTTCTTTGCCCTCTACTGTAGTGTGGTTTTATGCCTCTTCATATGGCATACTTTAGCTTTTTCTGTCTCATCATTTCATTTTATCCCATTATAATCCCTTTGATCCCCCTAATAAATTTTTTGTTTGTTTGTTTGTTTGTTTAACTTCAGGTTAGTTCTTTCATACCCACACCCACTATCTAAGTATAACCCTTTTAAAGGTCATGATAATCATATAAATTTCAATATTGATATTTATCAGCTTCTCATATAGGGATGTGAGCATTTTGTTCTTGTTGCATCCCAGGTTATATGCATGTGCGCATGAGTGTGTATGTGTGCATATATGTATGTGTGAGTCTGTGTTTTCCTTGTTTGCCTTTTTATGTCTTTCTTGAGTCTTGTAATTGGAGATCAAATTCTCCATTGAGCTCTGGCTTTTTCATCAGGAAAGTCTGGAAGTCCCTTATTTCATTAAACAACCATCTCCTTGCCTGAAAGATTATGCTCACTTTTGCTCGTTAGTTAATCCTTGGTTGTAGTCCTAGCTCTATTGCCCTATGAAATATCAAATTCCAATCACTCTGATCTTTTTATTGTAGAAGCTGCTAGGTTCTTCATGATCATGACTGTAGTTCTGAGATATTTGAATTGTTTCTTTTTGGCTGTTTCCAGTATTTTTTCCTTAAACTTGTAATTCTGGAATTTGGCTACTGTATTTCTTGGAGTTTTCAATTTGGGATCTCTTTCAGGAGGAGTCTGGGTAAATTCTTTCGATAGCTATTTTATCTTCTGATTCCAGGACTTCAGGACAGTTTTCTTTGACAATCTCTTGGAGGATGTTGTCCAGGCTGCTTTTTTCATTATGGCTTTCTTGTAGACCAAAAATTCTTAAGTTTTCTCTCCATCTTTTCTCTAGGTCAGTTGTTGGTTGTTGGTTTTTTTTTTTTTCCAGTGAGATATTTTACACTTTCTTCCAATTTTTCTATTTTCATGTTTTGTTTGATTGACTTGGTGCATCATAGTGTTCTGAGTTTCAATTTTATTGATTCTCATTTTTAGTGAATTATAGTCTTCAGCTAGTTTTTGAAGGTCCTTTTTAGGGTGGTATTTTCTCCAATTATTTCACTAATTTTGCTATTTAAGGATTTGTTATCTTCAGTGAATTTTTTTTCCAATTTGGTCACTGCCTCCTTAATTTGGTCTTTAAAATGTTTCTTAAGCTCCTCCATGAATGCTTTTTGGGCTTGAGTCCAGTTCATATTTCCTTCTGTGTTCTCAGTTGTGAGGAAAGAGTCCAAGTTGTCCTCTGTATTTGGTTGTTCTTGACCTACATAATAAGCTCAGATTGATTTTCTTGCCTTCCCCTTCTCCTTCTCAGCTTCCTTCCTTCCCATTGTAATTTCCTATTTTCTAATTTCTCAGGCTGTGAAATAAGGGCCTGGTCATTGACTTTGAATGGTGCAGCCTCTGGGTGACTAGTTTGAGGATAAGGCAGGAATATCAGTGAAGTATGCAGATGTGCACAGAGTAATCTGTGGAGAAGTGATAGTCTGGCCACTTCAGATTTCTGCCTCTATATCCCTTGGCTACAGCTCAGGCAGGCCTTTGCTGGTCAGATGAGTTGGGGCTTGTTGGTACCCCTTGCTGCCTCAGTTACACCCTTCTCAATGACTCCCAAGCCTGAGTCTATTTCCACTATCTCAGGATTACACTCTGGGTGCAAAATTTATCTTTGGGTTTTCTAGATCATGGAGGAATTGGAGCAGCCAGAGTTTACTTTTTCATGCTGGCTCCTGGAGAAACAGGCAGGTGATTTCTAAACTTCCGTGCTTGGGGCTGATAGCCACAGGATAAGCTGCTGTCTCTGCTGGGCGCCCCAATCCCTCTCTTATCTGGCTGTAATGATTCATCCTGTCCCCTGGTGATATGCAGGTGAGACGGCTGTGATTCTTCCTTGGGATAGGTAAGTCAGTAGGCTGGGGCTTCTTCTATCTCTAGTGTATTCTATCTGTCTGCTCTCAAGTCTGAGCTGTACAGACCCAAAGTGTTCTGCGCCCACCATGTGTGGACCCACTGGGCACTTTCCTGGGCTGGATTCTGCCACACTCTGTCTCCCAGTAGATTCTATCACTCCAAAATCCATTCTGATTCACTTTTTAAGGTTTAGTGATGGGATTCACGGAGCAGCTTACAGAAGTTACTGCTTCCTTTCCACCATCTTGGATCCCAACAAGATTTCTTTTAGTTAAGAATAATATGTCTTGAGCAAAATATTTTGACGTCTATGGAATAAAACAGAAGATGAGGAAAAATGAAACCCTAATGATAAACACCACCTTGTAGCAAAGGATGATCATTACAGAAGAAATCTATCAAATTCCCTATGACTGGTGAATTCTCAGATCCACAGACTGTTGATTCTTCCCTGGCTCCCCCTTTCCTTAGTTTTGGAGCTTCTTTTCCTCAATATCAAGAGTGTGGTATCCCTCAACCAAATCTCTTAGCATGTTTGTCTCCACCCATTACCTAGATTCCCATTCTAACCTTTCCTGTAATGTTTTATTTAAGTTTATGTATAAGGAAGGACATGCTTACTAAAGTTTTTAATGGCAAAAATAAATTTGTTGTTGTTCATTCATGTCTGAATCTTTGTGATCCCATAGATCTTACTTTACACAGTGTTTTTTGTTTGTTTGTTTTTGATGATCTGATGATAATGATTTTGTTTTTTTGTTTGTTTTGATGATCTGATGATAATGATTTTTGTTTGTTTGCTTTTTTGATGATCTGATGATAATGATTTCCTGATCTCAGGAATCATTAAGACTCATATGTCACCAATTTTTACTTTTCAAATCTCAATTATATCCCCTCCCTCAATAATAACTAATAACTATTCTGTTCCCTCCCATTGCTTTGAAGTTGGGTAGATGAAGTTGTACTAGGGCATCAATGGGTTGGCAAATGTGTTACAAAATCCTATGGGGGATTAGAGTTGGAAAGAGTAACCCATGACTGAGAGGATCAAGGAAAAGTTCCTGAAGTAAATAATAAGTAGGTTAAGTGTTGGAGTAAGGGTAGAAGAGGACATTCCAGAAGGAACAAAATAATTAGAGACAAAAAAGTAGCAGATATTTTGGGGAAATTAGTTTCTCCAGTTGAACTGCAGAATAGGTTACATGTATAAGTCAACAAGTCAACTCAGTAAGTATTTATTTTGGGGGAGATGCAATTGAGGTTAAGTGACTTTCCCAGGGTCATACAGCTAGAAAGTATAAGAAGTTGACTTTAAACTCAGTCCTCCTGACTTCAAGTCTGGTGTTCTATTTACTTGGCCACCTAGCTGGTCCTTCAACAAGTATTTATAAAGTATTTACTATATCTATGATACTGTGCTAAATGCTGGGGATACAGACTAGCAATAGCACAGTATCTGCCTTTGAGGATCTTACACTGTAATGGGAGAGAAAATGCAATTTATTTTCATTATGTTGTATCATATGGACATAGCCTCTGGAGCATTTTACATGTACTCCTTTTGGCTACTATGGGGTTTAATAAATAGACAAAATGATATGGTCTTAAACCATAGGATCTAAAAAGGCTTAGGTCATTATCCAAGAACACTTTCTGTGGGAAACTCCTCCCAAAATGCCTGGTCATCAAGAGAGATATAAAGTACCATGTGGTTTTGAAATGCATTACCTCAGAACCAGCCAGGACTCCATTTATATGTGAGAAACTGTTTTATTTAGTTTCCTTCCAAGAAGATGAAGTTCTGAACTATTTCCTTGACTTCTAAAAATCACCTATGTCATAAGGGTGAGAGGCGGGGTTGATACATGAATGGGAATGATTAAACTACCTATGTTAAGATTAACCTATACTAATTTATTTCTACCATTCTGATTAAAGATACGTCTGGAATAAGGTCAAGGAAAATAAGAAGGGGTTGGGGTTGAATATTCTAAGCATGGGAGAGAGCAAATGCAAAGTGTAGGTTGAAGATCTTGTTGGAAGAACTGCAAGTAGGCTAGTATTGCTAAAATTTGGAGAGCACCAATAGTGAATTAGGAGAAAATTGAATTGATAAAAATGGGTCTGGTTATAAAGAATCTTAAATTCCGTATAAGGATCTTGTATTTCATCTCATAAATGATAAGGAACCATAGATCAAGGCACTGACATAGTCAGAAATATGCTTTAGGTAACTCAACTTGGTAGCTAAGTGGATTGGATTGGAAATAAGATTGGAATAGGAAAAAGCTTCAGATAAGGAGTCCAGGCAAAAACCTGCTGAAAGAGTCCAAATGAGACATGATGAGGGCCTGAACTAGGCTTGTAGTTGTATGAATTAATAGAAGTAGATACATACATACAAAAGATTTCATAAAGACAGAAATAGCAAGAGTTAACAATGTTTTGGATTTGTGAGGTGAGTGAGAAATAAAGGATGATACTGATGTTGCAGTCTTGGTAACTGGGAGGATGGCCATGCTTTCAATAGTAATTGGAAAGTTGGAAAGAGGAGGGGGTTTAGAGATAAAAATAATGAATTCTGTTTTAGGCATATCACGTTTGAGATGCCAGTGTGATATCCAACTTGAGATGCCCACAGAATCATTGATGGTGCATGATTGTCACTCAGGAAAGAGACCAAAGCCAAATATGTAGATATTGGAATAATCCACACAGACATGACAATTAAAATATATGGAAATTATGAGGTCACCAAACAAGACCTAAAAGAGGAGCAAACACTATTCATCAACACTTAAGGTTAGTTGGTATGATAAGAATAACAACATTAGCAAAGAAGATGGAGAAGAAGTAGTAGGACTAATAAGAAGAGAGAGAACCTAGTAAGTCCAGAGAAAAGGGAAGAAGCTACTCCACATGGTGAAAAGGTGCAGAGAGGTCAAGAAAGATCAGGATGGAGAAAATGACATAAAACTATCCTATAAGCTGGGATCACATTGTGAAGTGATTTGAAACACATTATAAAGGGTTGGAGTCTAATATGTAGGGAAAGGGAATATATTAAGAATTTTTTTTATTAGGAAAGTGACAAAAGCATGGATATACATTAAGAATTTTGTTAAGCTCAAGAAAGATGGTTTTAAATAGAAAATACTAAAGGCAACAAGGTAAGTTATAGTAATACAGTTAAGTGAGAACAAAGACCTAATCCAGGCAAGCAAAAATAGAATTAGAACAAGAATGATATCTATGAGAAACATTATGGGAAAACAAACACCCTTTGAAAGTGATTAACAAGGTTAATTTTGGATTAATCTCTGGAAGATGTATTGTCACTTAGACAATGATAATACAGTGATAATTTGCAATATTTTAATATGTATGTAGAAAATTAATAAATTTCAATAAATGTGTGATTTAATGGATACTGACATTCCCTGCATCACTGTAGATTGAAAACCATTCATTTCTTCCCAACTGAGTAAGATTCTTGTTCAGTTTTGTTGCTGTCATTCTACATATCCTCCAAAAGGGATCTATGAAACATTCTAGAAGTCTTCTAGGGTTCTTCACTTTTGTTTTATTTTTACATCACGTGAGTATTAAAACACCTTTCTCTCTCGCACTCTCATTACACTGTTTTATGGTCTTATTTTTGTTCAGCGATATCCCTTATGGTGTTTAATGAATGTAAATCAACAAAGAAAATATGCTGAAATTTATTTGTTTCCTCCAGGCCTGACTGACACACTCTCTCTCTCTCTCTCTCTCTCTCTCTCTCTCTCTCTCTCTCTCTCTCTGTCTCTCTCTCCATCCCCACATTCCTCCTCTCCATTTGGATCAAATGAAACAATAAATCCTTTGATATCACAGTATTCAGATATTTAGAACCACAGTGTAGATCCAAGGCAATATCCGTGTTGAAAAGCTTTCTTTATGACCTCATTTCTAAAATACACAGAGAACTGAATCGAATCTATAAGCATACAAGTCATTCCCCAATTGATAAATGGTTTAAGAATATTAACAGTTTTCAGTGGAAGAAATTAAAGATATCTATAAGCATTTGAAAAAATGTCCTAAATCACTATTGATTAGAGAAATGCAAATCAAAACAAATCAGAGGCACAACATCTCACCAGTCAGATTGGCTAAGATGACAAAATAGAAAAATAACAAATGCTGGAGAGGATGTGAAAAAAAATGGACACATTCATTGTTGGTATAGTTGTGAACTGATTTAACTATTCTGCAGAACAATCTGGAAATATGCCAACAAGGCTATAAATTTGACTCAGCAATACCACTTCTAGGGCTGTAACCCAAAGAGATGATGGAAGTGGGGAAAGGACCCATATGTATAAAAATATTTATAACAGCTCTTTTTGTGGTGGCAAAGAGTTGGAAAACAAGGGGGTGCCCATCAATTGGGGAATGGCTAAACAAGATGTGGTATATGAATGGAATGGAATAATATTGTGCTATAAGAAATGAGGTGTAGATAAGCTTCATAATAACCTTGAGGGACTTATACAAACTGATGCTGAATGAGGAAAGCAGAACTAGGAGAACTTTGTACACAATTACATACACATCATATGTGTGATGACTAACTTTGATAGACGGAACTCCTCTTAGCAATGCAAGGTTATAAGACAACTCCAAAAGACTCATGATGGAAAAGAATACCTACATCCAGAGAAGAACTATAGAGTCTGAATTCAGATTGAAGCAAACTACTTGCTCTCTCTCTCTTATTTTCTTTTATTTCTTCTTTCTCATTGTTCACTCCATTGGTTAGAATTCTTCTTTACAACGTGATTGATTAATGTTTAATGTGAAGATTTTGGTATACCCTATATTTGATTGCATGCCTCCATGGTGGGGAGAAGAGGGAGAAGAAATTTTGAAACTCCAGAGATTGAGGGACTGAATGTTATAAACTAAAAGTAAATAAATAAAGTTTTTAAAAGAGAAAAATAAGCTTTCATTACATTAAGGAGCTGTACTGCACAGTTTCCCAAGTGGAAACTATATTAATACCAAAAGTACTGCACAGTTTCCCAAATGGAAACTATATTACTATCAAAATCTTATTCAATTCTGGTTCATCTCTGGATTCTACTCCATATATGTGTATTGACTGAGTAACTCAATGTGCTGGCAATGCAACTACAATTCTTAATCTTGACAATAGACATTTTTATCCATTTTATCAAATAGAGTATTAGAACAATCTCATTTGGATAATCATGGGTTTATTGAAATCTTGTAATATTCTGCAATATGATGCAAAAAGCAAATTTCTCTCTGCAAATAGGAGCCTCTAATTGACCTTACAATTCATAGGGAATTCCTCTTCCACTTTAATGTTGTCTATCTTCCAGGACAGTGGAAAACACTGATGGATATAATGTGGCCCTCATTCATTCCTTCCCCAAAATTGCCAATCAAGAGATCATTGAATGAAGAATATAAACTCTATGAGGGCAGGGATTATTGTATTTTTGTCTTTGTATACCTAGTGCCTAGTGCATCTAGTTGGTGCAAGGGTGTAACACAATTATCTCTGTGTTCACATTTATCATGAAATTCTTTTTGACGTTTACAAATGATTTATACTTAGAATAGGGGGAAGAAATATCACAGGTCAATCATATACTACTTCTATGTTATAGGATATACAAACATTAAAAACAGGAAAGTATAGCATTATATAGGAAAATGTTGATATCTTGAGCAGAATTCTAAGAGGTGACTTTAAAAATGGACCATATAGTGACTTGGGTTATGGTCTGAAATGAGCTATATGCTCTTTCTGTAAAAGTAAAACCCTTTCAAACCTTAAAGTGTTATATAAATACAAGTTGTTGTTATTTTTTGTAAGAGGGGACAAATTGTCCATAAGTTGTTTATTAGTAAAATAAAAATTTACTATTGGAAATAGTAAAGTAGAAAGAATGGATGACCAGTACAAAGTGTACAAATTTTAGGGCAGATCCAGTAGAAGCAAAATCTTTACACCTTCTCCATGCAAGTTAGGCTAGTTTTACTCTGAAAGGTGACAAAGTTAACATCAGATATTGTTTGGTCCCAGATCCTAAGGCTCAAGCTGGGCCTCACTTGATGCAGCTTTCTAGTACCCTCTCATGGTATTCATGCATTTTCTTGGTTCACCCCTGGGCATAAAAGGTTCACCTATGTAGAGTACAACCTTTTAGACTTGGTTAATTTTCCAAGACCAGAGGAGTTGCCATACCCTGCCTTCCTGAAAAGATGTATTTCCATATGGAGATGAAGTGGGCCGTGTCTAGCCAATTTAAGGGCTTTGAGAATCCTTTTTGAATATCCTTTCTAGATTGTTGCTAAATAAACTTGCTTTTTAAAAAATTGTTGAATGAGCTATGAAAGCCTAATTTTGTTCCAACATGAAACCTAAATTTATAGGATACTCTCCTGAGTTAGACCACCCATTATAAACGTACATTTATCACTTTCCAAAAAACTACTTTATATTTATTTTTAAGAATAATCATGTATCACCTGTATCGAATCAAAATTCCTGGAATATAGGAATTGTTTTATCTTTATCTTTGTATCTCCATCACCTAGCACAGTGTCTGGCACATAGTAGGTGCTTAATTAATAATGGTTAATCAATTTCTTGATTTCCTTATTTGAAAGTACAGACAGCATGCAATCTGGGCTTTGATAATGCTCCCCATTCAAAGCACCATGTGTAGACAACAGCTAAGTCATTTGTTTTTTGAAGCAGCTGCAGCCCATTTTCAGAGCACAATCTTGCATTAATTTAGTGTAATATGAAATTTAGCATAAAACAATGAAACTCAGGTGAAAAAAACACAAAACAGAAGACCAGGGAGGCAGTGCCTGGAATCTCTCCTGTCACAAAGAGAAACCATAACAGATATGGGACCACAAGAAATAGTTTCAAAAGGTCTAACACCTTTGAATAGATTTCAACATCCTTTCAAGTGAAATGGAACTTGCTAAACATTTTTAAACCTGTCCAGCTGTGCACATGTTTCTCTGTATAATCCAAAGTATTGGGATTCCAGTCCATTTCTTTCTGGGCCTTTTCTGTGAAATAGAAGATATTTGCAGTCTGGGTTGGAATTTTACTCAATTTTGTCTTTAGCCACAGTCAGTTTGACTGTTCTTGCCTGAATTAGCCTGTTGGTCAATTTACTCTGTAGATTGCCTAAGACTTTTTTTTTAATTAATTTATTAGTTTAGTTTCAGTTAACAAGATTCAATTCCATAGTTCCTTGATTTTCAAATTTCCTTTACTTCCCTCCCCCCTCCCCTCATGACAGCATATAGTACAGTATAGGGTCTGCAAATGCATTCATATTAAACATTATTCCAATTACAAAGGCATATTGTACTAGGTGGGATGAAAGATGATAAGGAAGAAGTAAAACCAAACAATGAGAAGAACAAGATCATTTAGTTTGCTTCCATCAGGATTCAGGCTCAGTTCTTTCTAGTTATATCTCTGGATGGCGCATTTCTCACTTTCTTGAGTCCATCTTGCCATTAGTGGGGCACAGATAGATCAAGAACGTTTTGTTTTTTTAAATAGAAGTGTATTTTTTAAATCCTCCCCACCTCTTGTAGAATATATTTTATGGGATAACTCTCGCTGACCTTTGATTCCAGAAAAGACAAACTACAGTCAGCATGGAATAACTGGTCCTAAAGATGTTATGGTGTATAAAAACAGTCCTGGACTAGAGTCAGGAGAAACTTGGATGCAAACCCAGATGCTGACCCTTTCTTGCTGTGTGACTATGTATAAGTTAACTTCTTTAACACATACTGTGCTATCTTTTGCAAGGATATTTCATTTGATACATCACTGTTCAAAACCAGAAATTCTTCAGTGTCCAAAGGAGGGGGGAAAAGGTGAAATCTTCAGGTGTAGGAAATATTCTCTAAATAATATGACCTTTCTCAGTCCTCCAAATTTCACTCTATGCATAGATACCTTCCCATCCTACTCATAATACTGTCCTTCACATGCATTAAACATTTGTTTCAAAAATTTCCAAATTACAGACTGCAAAGCCTTTCAAAAATCAACTAAGTCTCCTTGAACTAAAGTCTCCAGATAAAATTCATGAATTTCACATTTCAGATAGAGTTTGATGAATAAAGGCTTAGACTTTACTGACAGGTTTGATACAGGAAAGTTCATAGGATCATATATTTAAGTCTGGAAGGAACCACAAAGACCATCTAAATGAACCCCTTTATTTTGTTGATGAGGAAAGTGAGACCTGAAGAAGTCAAAATGATTTGCAAAAGGTCATATGTATATTAAACATATATTGGACATATATATATATATATATATATATATATATATACACATATATCAAACATATATATTTTAAGCTGGGATTAAAACCGAGGTTCTCAGACTCACAAATTAGTTCTCTTTACATGACAACATGCTTTGAAGATTCAGGGAGAATTTCATATCATAGAATCATAGACCTAGAACTGGAAAGGATGTTAGAGGACAACTATTCAAAGCCAATCATATTAAAAATAAGGAAATTGTCTAAAGGATATAGAATGAATTTCCTGAGTCACATCAGTAATATCAAAACAGGCTTTGTACCCAGTTCATCTGAGGATATATTCAATTCCATTTTATAACTATTTCCATTCATAACAGATTTAGCATTAAGACTTGATTTGGAAACAGGAGCTGAATTTGAATCCTAGATCTGCTGCTAAATGTTGGAGAGATATTTGAACTATGTGATTTCTTAGCTCCCATATATCTCTTAAATTTTGATGCTATATTAATAGGTTATGGTGTTCATAACATTATTTCATTTTTTTTAAATCCAAGATACAAGCAGTAAATTTGATTTAAAAAATTAACAAATGCTTTATTAACTTCTGGTTTACATCATTCATTTCAGCCAGATTTTAAGTTACAATTTTCCCCATTTTCCCCTACCCACCACCCCAGAATAGCAGCCACGCAAGATAACCCCTCATCCAATCTGCTCTCTCCCATATCTTCTCCCATACCCCCTTCGACTTTGCCATTAGGGCAAGGTGAATCTCTGAGCCCCAATGCCTGCACATTTTATCTCCCAATTACATGCAAAATAGTATTAATAATAGTATTTATATACATTTAAAACATTGAATTTTAAAACTTCAAATTTCAGATCCATTCCCTTCCTCCCTTGTCACCCACTCCCTCTGGGAAGATCAGCAATTCAGTATGTGTTGTACATGTATAGCTATGCAAAACATTACCATAGTAGATAAATTGTAAAAGGCTGCTTATATTTCCCTCCCCCCCATCCCACCCCACAACCTGGTCCATTCATTACTTTGATCCTGTCCCTCTTCTATAGTGGGTACTTCCAACCTCCGCTCCCCCAGAATGACCTCCCTCCATCATCCCCCCTCTCATCCCCCTTCCCCCTACTCTCCTGCAGGGTGAGATATCCCATTTAGTATGTATGTCATTCTCTCCCTGAGACAAATTCAATGAGAATATGGTTTTGCCTTTTTGCTTTCTTGTTCTTCCCCTCCCCTGCAAATACATCCCCTTGCCTCTTCTGCATGAGATAGTTTACCCTACCCTGTCTCACCCCATCTCCTCTTGCCACTTTCCTCTCTCACCTCTTAACTTCACCCCTTAAGTATCATCCCTTCCCACCAAATTCAACCTGTGGCCTCTATCCATGTATGCATGTAAACATATATACATACATTCACATATGTATATACATGCCCATATACCTTTCTTCAATTATTTTCATAATGAGGAAGGTTTCATCAGTCAAGTTAGTGTTTTTCCATGTAGGAATGTAAATAGTTCAACGTTGATAAGTTCCTTTTGATTTCTTTTCCTTGATTACCTTCTCAAGCATCACTTGCTTCTTGTGTAGGAATGTCAAATTTTCTATTCAACTCTAGTGTTTTCCTCAAGAATGCTTGAAAGTCCTCTATTCCACTGAAAGACCATATTTTCCCCTGAAACAAGATGCTCAGTTTTGCTGGGTAGGTGATTCTTGGTTTTAATCCCAGCTCTTTTGCCCTCTAGAATATCATATTCCATGCCCTTCCATCCCGCAGTGTAGAAGCTGTCAGGTGCTGTGCTATTCTGATTGTATTTCCCCAATATTGAAATTGTTTCTTCCTGGCTACTTGTAGTATATTCTCCTTGATCTGGGAATTCTGGAACCCTGCTATAATATTCCTGGGAGTTTTCTTTTTGGGATATTTTTCAGGAGATGATCACCAGATTCTTTCAACCTCTATTTCCCCCTCTGGGTATAAAACATCAGGGCAATTTTCCTTGAGATTTTCTTGAAGGATGATTTCTAGGTTCTTTCTTTGATCATGGCTTTCAGGTAGACCAATAATTTTTAAATTGTCTCTCCTGGATCTATTTTCCAAGTCAGTGGTTTTTCCCATGAGATATTTCACATTGCTTTCTATTCTTTCATTTGTTTGGATCTGTTTAATAGCATCTTGATTTCTCATAAAGTCACTAGCTTCCATTTGCTCCAGTCTAACTCTGAAGGAATGAATCTCTTCAGTGAGCTTTTGAGATTCTTTTTCTATCTGGAAAATTTGGCTTTTTAAGGCATTCTTCTCCTCGTTGCCCTTTTGAGCCTCCTTTGCCATTTGAGTTAGCCTATTTCTTAAGGTGTTATTTTCCTCAGTCAGGCTGTTGACCCTTATTTCATACTTTGCCTGCATCCTTCTCATTTCCCTTCCCAATTTTTCCTCCCCTTCTCTTATTTGCTTTTTAAAATTCTTCTTAAGGTCCTCTATGGCTTGTAACCCACTTGTATTTTCATTTGGGGCTTTTGGTGCAGGAGTTCTGACCTCGCAGACCTCCTCCTCTTCCATGCTTCGATCCCCTTTGCCCCCAAAATAAGAGTCTAATGTTGCATTTTTCTGTTTATTTTGTTTCCTTTGCCTAGGCATGTTGCCACTTAATTACTTGATTTGGGGCTTGTTGCCATTGTAGGACTCTGCCACCAGACACCGGAGCTTCCATCCCAAACGTTTGGGTTTTCACAACCTCCAGAGGTATTAATTGGCTGGCCTCTGTAAAGCCTCCCTACGCTCTGTTAAGCTGGATACCCATCCCAGACCCTCTCCGCAGACAACAATCCAGATCCAAGCAGGTTAAAGCAAGAGTGATTACCCCCAGACTGATTTCTGGATCTCCCTACAGTGTGCAGACCAGGAGCTAAAGCTGCCACTGAAGCTGCAAAATGGCTTCTGTTCCAAGGCTCCTCAGCCACTTCTCGCCCCCAGGGGAGGAAGCCCATGCATTCCCCAAATTCTGGACCCAAAGTCCATGGGGCACTAACCTCTCATTTTGTCATAGGCATATCTGTGTTGATAATTCTGGAATCGCCACAGCTGCTGGTGTTCTGGGGTCCCTCCAGCCAGCTGCTGGCCTGGCCACCCACGTGTTAAAACCATGGCTCAAGCGGGCCTGGGCTTGGCTCCCAGAGTGTTGCATTGTGCTGCACTGCCTGCTCCCTGCAGGGCTGCTGGGCTGTCCTCAGCAGGAGGTTAACTTCTCTGTGTCATTCTGTGGGTGCTGGAGCTCCAGAAGTTGTTCATAGTCTACCTTTTACGTTGTTTGGAAGTGGTGTGGGTGGGAACACCTTGTAAGTGCTGTTCCTACTCTGGCATCTTGGCTCCGCCCCCTAAATTTGATTTTAAATTTAACATATACAACATCGAATGAAAAAGTTCTATGTTGCAGCTGTATTTTGGAAATAGCATATGACATTAAAAAGATCATCCATGTCCCATGTGCACTCAAGTTTTTTCCTAGTAAATCTTTCAACTAAATCTTTCAGCTCCTCTCTTTTCCTTTAAAAATATTTATTCACAACAGTGAAATTAAGCAAAAGATTAATTGTCTATCTTAAAACCCTTTACTTGCATTAAAAAAGTCTCAAGCCCTAATGGTCTTTGATTCTAGAGTATGAAGAGATGATTTTTTTCTGTGAATGCCCCAAGTTCAAGGCACAGCTTATTAAAGCACATCATGATTTCACATATGTTGGTAAAAAATGATGAGAGCCAATGATTACATGAATAATTGTTAAATGGTCTGAAACAAATATATTTACTCTTCTGGAGCCTAATGTAACAGTTTTTATTCTTTATACCACACTGGGACAATATTCTATAGTAGGTGAGGCCCATTCTCTGGATGGTAATGCTATTGCAGATTCCAAAACTGTGTTCCCTTGAAAGGAGTCCAAGCTATATCTAATACATGCCCAAATCTCTAAATATGAAAAGTAAAGTTTCAGTTTAGTGAAGAACTAAAAGATAGTTTAAAGTGCATGAAAATATTTTGGTGCATTCAAACTTCATGAAAATAAAAACATATTGCAACAGTATTTAGAAGATTTATTTCACAAAAATTAGACAGAAATGAGGAGGGGAGAGAAATGAGAGGGAGATGGAGACAGAGATAGATAGAAACTGAGACAGAGAGAGAAAATGTTACCTGGTTACAATAATGCATTATTGGTAAATAGGAACAAACTGGAGAGGAAGGGATAACTTGCATAAAGAGATTTTATCAGTATCATATCAAGAAAGAATAAATATTCCTATGCCCATCTGCCCTAACTATATTTAAATAAAGCATGAGCTATTTGTAAAACTTTATCATTTGTTTAATATGTCCAATAGATCAACACAATATCACCTCCATCCCCACTTTTCAATTGCTGCTCTAAATACAATTTTATATTTGCTAATCTAAACTGGCTTTCCTTTGTAACAATGTAATTGTACAATCCTTCCCTAATTGATTCCCTATATTGTTACAGAGTCTGCTCCAAACTGATTCTTCATTACTTGACTTTCCATGCTATTCCCTCCCCACACCATCTCTCATTGATGAGGACCTCACTTTATAATTCTCAAAAAAAAAAGAGTCCATTTACCTAGAAATACATCTTTTTCTTTCCTTTTTACTCATCTCATATTATTTTGATATTTTTCTTGCACTATTTCCTCCCTCACTCCAATCCCTAATGATGATACAGCCCTTCTGTTCGCCAAGTCTAACCCTACTGCCTATACATTAGATCTCATCCTCTCCTGTCTTCTTCAGAAAATTGATCCCATCATCATCCCCACTCCCTTTAACCTTCAGATCTCTATGTAAGTATTAGATCCTTCTCTGTTCCCTATAAGCTCACCCAAATCTACTGGATCCTTAAAACAAACAAGCAAAACAAAAATATTAAATCTAACTATATCTACTAGCTGACATATCTCTTGTTCCTTCATAGCCAGATTCCTTGAAAAAAATATCTACAATCTATGTCTTCAATCCTCCTCTTACTCCCTTCTAAACCTTCTGCATTTAGACTCCTTATCTCATCATTTAACTAACACTTATATTTCCAAATTTATCAACTAACTCGAAATTGACAGATCTAATGGCATTTTTTGACCTTCATTCTTCTTGTTCCATTGCTATTTGTCAGGTGACTTGTCCCTTTTGACCGCTTGCTTGTCCCATGTACTCGATCCTCCCTGGATTTTAGCATTTATACTCTCTTAAGTCTCTTGCTATTCTCTGACTACTTGTTCTGTTTCTTTTACTGTGTCTTCATAATAGTCACACACAGTAATGGGGATATACCCCCAGTTCTGTCCTGTATTTATTTAAACTTATACTCTCTCGCTTGGTATTCTTATCAGTTTCCATAGGTTCAATAATCATCTCTATGTAGATGATTTCCAAAACTATTTTTAAAACATCCTTAGTCTCTCTCTTAATGAATAGTGCTATAGCACTAATGGCATATTGAATATTTTATGAATCTCAAACTCTGTGTCCAAAACAGAACTCATTATATCCTCCTCCTACTCACACCCCCCGAAAGAAAACCTACCCCTATTTTTATTTTAGTTTAGTTTAGACATGGACTCGCTATCTCCTCCAGGTTAGAATTTCAATGACCACTTACAAGCATAATCCCACTATTGATTGACAGGGGAACTTTTACTTGCCCTGTTTCAGATTTGCTATATTTTCTTTTTCTTTAGACTACCTGATGGCTCCCTGTCCTAGTGTGTTACCATATTAATGCTAGACTTAGTGTGAATACCCTATTTGCATAGCTACAATAATTCAGAACCTCCACGCTCAAGGTATATAACAGCCTCTGAGTTGCTACTAGCATGTTCTACCAGGTCTGGTTAAAACCCCACACTTACTCCAAATTTCCTTATCAATGTTGAGGTCACTACAATTTTGCTAGTCAATAAACTTTACAATGTAGAGAACTTTCTCTATTCCTTAGTCTCCCTTTTCACACAAATACAATAATTTTCAAAATGTTTGAATTTCTGTACAACAGCCCTCACCTACACCTCCTTCCCTTCATGTCTCCACCATCCTAGTTCAGGTCCTCATTAGCTCTCACCTGGATTGTTACAGTAGCCTTTGTTAAGAGAGTACTATTCCAACTCCAGCCTCTTTCATTCATGTGAGATTAGTTTTTCCTTAAAATGTATTAAAATAAACCTTATGGCTTGATTATTTCAAGTGATTAAAAGCTCTATGGTTAAGCAAACCTCCTTTTGTTAATTATTCAATGACCTACAAATATCTTGATTTATTCCAGTATTGAACATATACTACCAGGGGCATGGCTTTTCTTAGACCCAATGCAAAATATACTCCTTGATTCATGTGCCTCTTAGGTTCATTTTATCCTACATACTTCTGCCAAATTGATTTTCCAAAATTTCATGTGAACCATGTAACCCTTCTTTGCAAGAAATATTGATAGCTCCCTACTACCTATAGCATCAAATCTAAACTCTTTTATTTGACATTGAGAATGTTCACAACCAGACCCCTTCCTCTCTTTCTAGTGTATTATTGTTTTCCTCCTACCCACATGAGCTATGATAAAGACATACCGAAGTACTTTTTCACCCATTTTGGACCATCTCGTGTCTTTGTGCCTCTGCTCTAAACAAGGATTTGTAAAGACAATTATTTTGCCATTATTTTCAATGGATATAATTTATTTATTTCCTGTCATCAAATGCTGTTATGAAACCTTGGCTGGGCTATAGGAGTAATCTTCTTACACAAAAAAATAGATATCACAATACATATAATTATATTATATATGTATCATGATCATCATCAAAATATGTTTATTCATCATATTACTGTTTGTCCATCAAGGTCATAGGACCATATTAGGTACTTCAAAAGATATGAGTTCAAGTCTCGATTCTTCTATGTGATTGTTTGGATGTGCACAAGTCCCTTAAACTCTCTGAAACTAGGTCTTCTCATCTGTAAAATGGGGATAACAAAATTCATTGTCACAGCAAATTTATGAGACTTAAATGGAGGCTTTTTAGATAAAAGGATGAGAGATGGGAAAAGCTAAAAGTAACGGGTCCTTTAGCTCTCTGTGATTAAAGGATTACACCAAAGGAAAGAACTGCTTGTTTAAGTACAGACACACAAGAAAGTGAGAGACAGGGACAACAATGCATTTGTGCCTTACATCCACTTCAGGAAGGCCTAGGGTCAGGGCAGTTTCTGGCTCAACTCATGTGTGAGGATTGATTTCAGAAAAATAGCTGCTCAAATGTTTTATAGAGAGGGAAAGCTGTCCTCTCAGGAAGGTCTGGCTGATTCTCTCTGCCTTAGATTGAGAGATACTAATCTTCTAGGGAACTGTATGTTTTTGACTGTTTAAACACACACACACACACACACACACACATTTTATCTTACATACTTCTGCCAAATTGATTTATATCCGTAGTTTAAAAATGAGACTTGGTCACAGATGTGCTGGTGTGCTGTACCTTTTAATTTTCTGTGAAGGGAGACTTACAGCTTCATGCACATGGAAGGAGAGAGAGAAAGAGAGAGAGAGAGAGAGAGAGAGAGAGAGAGAGAGAGAGAGAGAGAGAGAGAGAGATGGATAGACAGAGAAGTAATTCTGATTTAAAGGTCTTGACTGAGTGAAACACTTCTGGATTACTGGCAAATTAATTATATTTGACACTGTTCTGATAGATTCTCTCTGCCCCCTACTCAATATTTACAGGGCAGAGGACCAAGGGACTGTTGTCTAAAGCAAAGAGTCCTTCAGGGACAGGCACATTTCTGCAAAAATGGCCAAAGTAACTTATTGTACACTTAATAGAATTATCTAAATGGGTCCATTCCTCTGCATGCTTCTTAGGGTACAAGGCCATTACAAAGATATGGGAGAATCCAGTTAAGGTGATGGAGGTAGTTCCAGAAAACAGGCAGAGCAGAAGGGAAGGCATACCAAGGAGGCAAGAGGAAAGAAGAAAATGAGCATTTGTGAAATGTCTCTCATGTTCTTGGCATTATGCTAAGAATTTTACAAATATTATCTCATTTGATAATCACAACAGCCATGTGAGGTAGGTGCTAATATTATCTCATTATACTGTTGAAGAAACAAATGAAAACAAAAGTTAAGTGATTTAAGATAAAGGAGGAAAAACAGAAAGGGGGTAGTGAGAGAAGAGGAAAGAAGGAGAGGGAGATATGCTCCAGATAGTGTTTTGAAAGGAGACTAAGACTAGAAGCTCCCATTCTTCCATCTCCACATAGAAATGCACTGAATTCTATATTTTTCAATTCTTTAAATTTCTCATAAGTCCTTATTTTCAAAGGATTTTGAAAGCTATATTTCTCAATAAAAATTATGACCAGTAATTACTGCTTTGTTAATTTTGTATATTTTATTTGTGAACAAATATACTTAAAGGTGTCTATTAAGTTATTAATATTATTATTATTAGCTGTTATGAATAAGAGGTAGCAAAAGAAGGAACTAGTGGTTTGTGGTTCACTGAGATAAGAGAAAAGTCCATCATTGTTTCTGAATATAGTTGAGGAAAGAATTGTCTCTTGATACACAAATAAAGATTTCCTAGGCTAGAACCAAGAGAGAATTTCAAGGTTTTAATTTTATAAACTGATAAGCTTATCAGTGGCAAGGAGAAGACTTAGCCATAAAGGAATACTCTATTTTGCTTCCACTAGGATTGTAGTAATCCTGTTGCTGTCTTCCTTGATATTTTCTGTCCAAGTATTCTCAGTGGAACAAAGGTGAGGATTAAGGAGTAGGTTCATCTGTTGGAAGGTAAAAGGAATAGCTTTGGTAAGAGGAAAATTTCCACATTCCAAATATGAGAACTCCCCACAAATTGAAACCTCCATACCCTGCCTGGTAACAAAACTACTGCAGCTATGTGGAGCAGTGAGTAAAGTGTTTGACTTGAATTCAGGGAGATTTGAGTTCCAATTGTGCCCCAAATACTCAGTAGCTTTGTAACCCTAGGCAAATTATTTAACCTATCTTAGCCTTGGTTTCCTCATCTGTAAAATGAGGATAATAGTAGCACCTACCTGTAATGTCAAACAAATGAATACTTAACACCTTGTTTCAGTTATTTAATTATTTAGCACCTTGTTTTAGTTCAAGTGTCTTTGAGCCTTGTCCATCATTATATCAAGCCTTTGTTAAGAATCAAAACCTGTAAATCCCACAGTGGGAAGGACTTGCCAAAGACAGGTACAGAAAGGGCATAAGAGGTGGGAGGAACAGGGAGGAGCTAATGACAGATAAAAAGCTCAAGAACAGCTGGAACTGAGCAGAGCTAAGGAGAAAATGTGTGGCCCACACTCTGTTTGTTCTGACTGTGTTGATTTGTGTTTCTGATACTTTGTACAGAAGCCCTGAGACATTACTGCTGGTTTAGAAGCCCTGAAAGAGTATTTTATTGTCATCTGTTTACAGAAGTCCTAGAGGGGCTTTCAGAGGTCATGGGACTATATTTGTGTTGATTTCTCAGACCTTGTTTGTGGGTCTTTGTTGATTCCATAGGCAGATAGTGAATTGATGATGGTGCCAGCAATGTGTATGAATGTTGTTTTGACTCCGATAAGCTTTGTCTTCCCAGAAACAGAAACTGTGAAGGATTTGAGATGGACTGGACCCTATGAACTTCAATATGGAATGGGAACTAGATGAGGAACTGGACCAGGAGCTAAGAGCTGCCTGCCTGTGAATACAGGTGATGGTTGGGTGAATTTAGGCAAAAGCTGGGACCATGGAAGAGGAACAATGGAATTTGGGAGCCAGCTTCAAGCCAAGATGAAAAGACCTTTCATTGCGTACTTAGTGCTGACTGAAAAGATCATGATTTACTGTGGGCTAGAGATGGGAGAACTTTGTACTTTTTACCTTGTACACCTTAAGGATGATTTAGTTAAGGATGATTGGAAGCTAGTCTCCAGTCAAGAAGAAAGAAGACTTTCTGAGATTAAGACAATGTAACCTAGGGGTGGGAGATCTATGTACTTATATCCTGAATGATATCTTGTGTTTAAAACTATGTGGCCACTTTAGTGATAATTTGTTATATCATTGTGCATGCTGTACTTTGGTTTCTGTGAATGTTTTGCTTTAGTTTATTGCTGAATAAATAGAGAGTTCACTATACTATGTGATCAGAACTTTAAAGCTATTCACAGCAGCAGTCCTCTGGAGAGCTATTGGTGCTTGATTTTATACTACCCCCATAGGATTGTAGTGGGGATGAAAGGATATAACATGTGTTAAATGCTTAGGAAAACTTCAGGAACTATACCAATGTGTGCTATTGGTATTATCATTAAAAACCATAGCAGCTGAGTCTCTATCTACCTAGATACTCACTAAGGTCTCTCACAGCTCTATATCTTATGATTTTACCTTGTATTTGTGAAAAATGGACATTAGTCAAATAGGATGAATCATTTCATTCTAAACATGCCTTGAATGTTTTGACCTGCATAATTTTGGTCCCCTCTCCAGGGATGCCCTCTTCATCTTCTGTCCTTCCCTTAATAATTCTTGCTGCCTATCCAAATGCTGTAATTCTTGAAGATGCAGTTTATCTAATTTCTCAAACTATTGCAGCCCCCAGGAAGCCACTGACACACTTATCTTCTAAACCAGTCATGGGGTAACAAACTACAAAATGCCCTGGGATATCTCACATGACTAGTGAACTATAATAGCAAGAAGAATATTTATATAGTACTTTAAGCTTTGTAAGTCACTTTATAAGTATTATCTCATTTTATCTTTGAAACATCCCTTGAAAATAGATGTTATAGGTATTTCAATTTTATAGACAGAAGAACTGAGACAGAGACCAAGTGATTTACCCAGGATCACACAGAAAGTAAGTATCTCAGATTGGATTTGAACTCAGTTTCTTCCTATAATAATAGTGGTAATAATAGCTATGATTTATATAGTGCCTAATATGCAGCAGGCATTGTGCTAAGTGGCTTAAAATTACCTCATTTGATCCTCACAACAGTTATGAGAGGTAAGTGATATTATTTTTCTTATTTTACAAATGAGGAAACCAAGGAAAGCAAAGGTTAAGTGCCTTTCCCAGGATCACATATCTAGTAAGTGTCTAAAGCCAAATTTGAACTCAGGTCCTTACTGACTCCAGATCTATTTCTCTCTCCATTTTGTCACCTACCTAGTATTGTTTCATAAATTTGTACATCTTATTCTTTCCCCCACTCATATGTAAACTCTGTGAAAGTAGACTCTCTGCCTTTATAGTTTCTCCATGCCACCACTTAGTACCATGCCTTATAAAGAATAGCTCCACAGTATTTATGTTTCTGGGTGAATTATTAACTTGGGTGAAAGTGCACATAAAGAAAATGCTACAGACATTAGGAAGATATAGAATGGGTACATGTCTATCATTTTACAGCTCAGATGCTTCCTTATTGTGGGGAGGAGACACTTTAACAAAAGTTTTCAACAAAAACAATTATCCCAGGTAAAAATCAAGCAGCAAGTATGGTTGAAGTTGATCCAAGAAATACTTCACTAGTATTGAGGGCATCTGGGATAATAGTGAGCTTTATTTCAAACCAAAAACTTAGTACATTTGGACCTAGATTCAAGGCTGTCATCTGAAGTCTTAAATGGTTTATGTTTGAACCACTCAGACAAGGACAATGGAAGAGCCAGTTTGACACATTGGGAAAATATTTTAAGTACTTTCTAAGGGCATATTAATTAAGCAAAGCTTGTGGACCAAACCTTCTAACAAATGCTTTTTGAGAAGTCTGTTTCTGATTGGAGCAGAATTCTAAGTTTACTCTGATATTGCCATTTTGATCAATTAGATCAAAAGTAAATCCTTTCACATGATTTATTTTCAACATTGAACTGGCTGGCAGCTCAGTGGCCCTATCCTGACTTTCACTTGCTCTTCCTAGGGGAGTATATGGTTAATCTCTCCAAGGAAGATATATGGTATTTGCTATTAATTTTATAAGTCAAAAAATGTATCTGTGCTGTGAGTGGGGTGAGTATCAGATTAGGAAACAACCACTTAGAAGGAGACACCAGCTGTGCCCTTGTGATGAATTGCTTTTTTTCCCCATTGCATTTTATACCAAGTTATAGGTAGTTTATAGGATTAAGCTCCATATGGATGGCATACTTGTGAGGTGACTACAGTATCACCTGTTCTCAGTTACAGGAGTGCCTGCTACCCTTTAAGGACACATTTATGGGAATAGCATGCCATAACAAGGCATTTAGGAATGACAGAAGGTTTGGCATTCATCTGTAGTTCAGGAATTTTCAGAATTCAATTGAAAGGGAACAACAACACACAAATGCTGCATGTGATAAGATGGATGCACACAGAATAGACATTTGCCAGCCATGATTAAGGGAGACATAATCACACATAGTAAGACAGAAAGATCAAGGCATAAAGACAGGGAGAAATATAGGGGAAGAAAGGGAAAGAAATAGAGTACAAGCACTTTTATTGCTTTTGAGTGGTTGAAAAGAAAATTGTGTGCAGTCAATGAAATAGTTAATGTGTTTTTTCTCTTGAAAAACATTACTATTATTTTTGCTGCATCATGAAATGGGGAACATTCTATTTTATTCTAATACTTTTGGGACACAAAGCTCTATTTGATAAAATTTACATATTTTGCTTAATATACAAATAAAATATATATGGCTATTATGTTATAATAGCAAGATTTATACTTCTCAAAATCTGATATTTTATAGTTTTGAAGGGATTTATAGAGTTAGAATAAAATTTATAATTGCACAAAATTATAGATAAAAGAAACCAAAGAATATTATGACTTTGTTTGACCTATACAAAAGAAATTTGAAAAATGAAACAAAACTCGAGAAAATTTGAATTAAAAAAAAATCACTTTTGTTCAAGAAACTAAGGTATTTAATGTTAAAAAAAAGTTTTGTGTCCTAAGTAGTCAAGCTTCTTTCCTAAACTCTGTGCTTCATTTTGTGTGTGTGTTGATCTATGTAAATTAGAGAAAATCAAGCCATCATTCTCTTAACCAAGGATTGAATGGTATTATTAACAGGGGGTTGGGGGTAGGGATGGGAGTGGAAGACTTTTCAGAGGGGATGGGATTAGGTGTTACTCATATTTTTCAAATTCATTATAAAATTTAATAAAACATTTAAAAATGCTTTGATCATAAAATATGCCAGCAATTCATGCTGAATTAACAGCTTCCATGGGTTATAAATCATTCAAAAATTCGCTATATCATTTATCCCCAGGTTTACTGACTAATCATTTCCAAGGCAGGTCAGAGATTTAACCTTCCTATACTTCTGCATGAATGTTTTACTCTACATGTAATTTAAAGTGGTCAAAAACTTATCTAATACTTGAAAACAAATAGAAAAAGAGTCAGTTTCAGCTACATGGTCTGATAAATTTAAAATCATTTTAGAGCCTATGGGAATATAATCAATAAAAATAAGCCCATAGCATTTCTCTTAATTGGAAATTCTTCTTTCTTTCGCCTATAGTATCTCTATTGGGAGCTCCCCAAAGCCCAATTTATTTAGGGAAATCTTCCTTCAGGATATTCCTATAGACTTCAAAAGATAATTTTTTCCCTGCATCAGGAGTATATCATAATTCAGTCTCTTTGGTGTAGTCATACTCATAACTTAAGGCAGCTAGATTTTACTAGACTTCTAGACTTGGAGTCAGGAAGACCTGAGTTTGAATCCCACTACAGACACTTGCTAGCTGTGTGACTGTGGTTGAGGTATTTGATCTATCTTTGCTTGGATTAACTCATTTGTAAAATAGCAGTGGTAATAGTACATATCTCATGGTGTTGTGAACATCAAATAAATTTATGCATGTAAAGTACTTTGCAGATCTTAAAGCACTACTTAAGTATTAGATATCATTATATTTATTTGCCTACTTTCTAATGATAGTCCAGAAAATTTCATATGATGACAGATTTTATATTCTCTTCTGACTACGAGGTATCTTTCCATGGATATAACCCCTTTGATAGCTCCATTCTGAACATGTGTACTTGCAGGCTATCAAATTAACTTTGAAGTTACTCAAATTAATGGAATGGCCAGTAGTTTCCTTCAGTGTTTTCAGTTAGTAAATAGATTTGCATAAGTGTTCTGAAAAAGCAGTTTGGAATTTTTTTAAATACATTTTAAAAGACATTTATTAAGGATGCAGAGCAATATCATAAGCACTAGGAAAAAACAAGCAAATGCTGAGATAAGATATGCTTTCTTACCTCACTATGAGATGATAAAGTGAAGAGAGCAGTTTCAATTCAGCCCAGAAATTCTTTAATCCCCTATTGACTGTAGAGACTTGAGCTCAAGTCTGAGTCAATAGCATTGTCTCACAAGCAATAGGTCCTGAACTCATGAAGCTTATCTTTAAAGAGGAAGGTATATTTTAATGTTGCCCACTCATTAACGGGCTTCACGTGGAGCACATTAAGTGAAGCTTGCTCAGGGGAGGCTTACTTGTAGGAAGACTTTCACACCTTTAGTTAATTTCTAATTAGGTCCTGAGTAATGATGGCTGTGAAGTTCTCTGGCTCTAAAAAGGGTATATATACTCTGAGGTTTTTTGCTTTGGGGCTCACTTATTGGAAGAGTTCCTGTGATTTGTCCAGATTAGACTCTGGGTAGCCATCAAGGAGCGCCCTGGCGTTGAAAAACTCAGATGTTGTTGCTTCTTTCTCCGGTAACTATGTATATGATGCCTTGGTCAAGAGAGTTGGATTTGTCTGCTGATCTGTGCTAATTTCTCAAGCAATTAGAAGCCCTGTCTGTTGGTCTTTATATCTATGCTTGTATTTTCTCTATTTTCTTTATTTGAATTTTCCCTGAAGTTCAGGGTGCTGACTTTTCCCCTGGATTAATGAATGGAATTAAAAAGATTGTTGATCCCTTGAACAGCTATCTTTCCTAGTAAATCAGATCTAAAAACATGTGCTAGCAGGAATCCTGGGTATGCCAGTGTAGTTGCCATTATAGATATACACATAAAATAATATTAAAGAAAATAATATGATATATGAGCTATATAGGAGGGGAAAGCATTAAATCAGGTCTCATGGAATAATAGGCTACCTCTCTTTTTCAAATACATATATACATAAATACATATATATATATATATGTATACACACACACACATATATATGTACACATACACATATACACAGACACAGACACAATGCCCTTGAGAACTTTTCATATAAATAATTGGCAGGAATTGAACAAGTAGGAGAAAACACTCCAGACAAAGTAACACAGGCAGGAAAATACATGGCATCTACAAAGGATTATGAAAAGGCCAGTTTGGATAGAAAATAGACAGGAATAGTAGGAGACAAGATGGCAGCAGATTTTTCAGGGTCTTTGATGCTAAGGAATTTTAACTTTATTAAGTGTGGAAAAAGAGGTTTTCTTAAGGGTTTTAGCAACATTATACAACTAGATCCATGAAGAAGCAAGATCAGACATCGGTGTGAAGGATGAATACAAGAAATATTGTGAAGACATAACTTTTATAACTTGGATAAGGGAGGAGACAGAATGAAATGTTAAAGGCTGCATCAAGCTTTCAGATTTAGGAAACTGGGAAATGGTACTGTTATTAACAGAAATAATGAAATCAGAAGCCAGATGTTGAGTTTGAAGTGATTTGAAATATCCAGAGACAGAAGCTGATAGTAGTGATTTGTGTACCCAGAGAAAAAGGCACAAAACATGCTCTGACTCTACTTGTGAGAGAAAGAAAAAGGTGCAGTAAAATCAGAGAAAGTTTTAATACCTGGAAAGAGAATTTTAGGTACTGACAATTACTTTGTTTATGTTTTGTCTTTTTTATTAATATGTTCCACTCTTGTTTTTTTTCCCCTATCTATCCTGCTAAGCTTGTCATTTACTACCTCTTTCCCCCCAAAAAAAAAACTGCTTAGTTCAAATAACTTTGTTTTTTTGGTAACCATTTCCAAGAAGTTTTCCTTCACCTTGTCTTACTCATTATTTCTCTTTCTTTCAAATCTATTCAGAATTCCACTTTCAAATTCATAGTCTATATCCATACTCATTAATTCTTTGTTCTCTGTGTGTCTCTCATGAGGTTAGAGCTTCTGAATTCTCTCCTCAATCTCATTTCTTTCCTGTCTCAGACTCTATGTTCTTACTACAACCCTTGATGCTGACTGCCCTTGAGAACTTTTATCTCCCTCTCTCTTGGGATTGAATGCAGTTATGAGAGTTACAACAATTTCTAATAGAAGGTAGTCTCCTCAAATTCCAATTTTCTTCATATGAAACCCAATATAGTGCCTTTTTCTCTTACTATAGACACACAAATTAACCTTCTCCTTCCCCACCTTCCTATTTTAATATTTTTTAATGGTAGTCTTTCCTTTCATATTCTAAGTAAAGGCACACTCTGCCTCATATGTGTAACTCCCCTCTGTTGCTTTTAGCCTATTCTCCCACAGTCTCCATACCCGAAATAAAGACTAGAGATTTTTAAAATATTGCTGTCCCTTCTCTGTTCTTTTATGGACTTAAATGAAAGTCCATCTCCACGTGTCCTGGTACACAGAAACTACTTCCCCTTTAACCAGCCTTGAGCAGCCCCATCCTACCCACACTCTAACTTCTCTCATTTTCCTTTCTCTGACTTAATATAATCAATGTGTGTGGTGTGAGTGGGGTTCAAAGTGAATCAATGGCAAGGGAAGACAGGAGAGAGACCCTCACTATCATTCGAAAATCTGTGAAATTCCTACAGTGTCTGTGTCTGAATTACAGAATGGCTTGAGAAAGAGGGAATGGCACTAAGACTAATAGATAATTATGTCACCTGCTGTTTTTACACATTTGTTCTTTTTTTTTCTTTTACCTTGTCTACTATTTCTGTCTCATCTTATGAATTTCACTTTATTACTTTATCTCTGTCATATGATCTCTTATGCTAAGGTTTTTGTTTGGCAGATCTTTGTGGGAAACCATTATTTGGCATGTTGACTGTGTATTTGACAATTTTAACCAATTATTATTGCTAATCATCTGCTATGTTTTGTGGTTGCTAGCTGCTGAAGGACATCAGGTACCTTCAAAGCTTTCTAAACTTGATGGTATATAGAAAACCCTTGAACACCCTTACTCTGGTTATGGTTTCAGTAAGAGCAGGAAATAGAAGTTTTAAATTAAGGAGAGAAGTCAGGGATAGAGATTGATATTTGTGAGAATTTCGTTCTTGATGAAATATGATTCTCATCCAATCTCTATAGGAAGGTGAAACTTCATGTAGAAGGCTTCATATGCAGAAGGGAACTTGACTTAATTAGTGGAAAGAATGCTAAGGTAACCCTACTGAACTGCATGATGGAACAGTGTTGGTGCCTAAGCATCTGAAGAAATAGATGCGTCATGCCAGATACCCTTCAGATAAGAGACATGAAAAGCTACTTTTGCAGGAGCATATGCGGATCTTCAATATGCAATGAATCAATGGCTTTAAATTAAGAAGATTTTTTACTTACAGGAAAATATAGGACTTATGATCACAGGACCATGGATTCAGAATTGGAAAACAATCTTAAGAATAATGGGGTCTATCTCCTCCATTTCACAGATGAAAAAAGTGATCAAGAACAGAGAGCTTAAGTGATATGTTCAGGGTCACTCAGGTGCTGATGGTTCACTATGATATTATAATGAACCTAGACTACAAGTCCAACTTCCTACTGCTAGTTACTTAATTACCTAATTAACTTTAATTAAATGACCAACAAAGCAAAAATAAATAAAATAAAATAAAATTTCTAATGTCTAAAAGAGATTTGCCTCATCCAAATGTGTATTAGATGTTTTCAAAGAGTAAGACTATATAATATCTTCTTTGAGATTTATTTACCTTAGAAAAATAGTCTAGTAAGAATAGAGATTACAGGGGCGGCTAGGTGGCGCAGTGAAAGAGCGCGGCCTGGAGATCAGAAGGACCTGAGTTCGGAGCAGACCTCCGACACTTAATCCACACAAACAAAAACCTAGCCGTGTAACCTTGAGCAAGTTACTTAACCCCAATTGCTTTAAAAAAAAAAAAAAAAAAAAAAAAAAAAGAATAGAGATTACAGGGGCGGCTAGGTGGCGCAGTGAGTAGAGCGCCAGCCCTGGAGTCAGAAGGACCTGAGTTCGGATCCGGCCTCAGACACTTAACCCACACAAACAAAAACCTAGCCATGTGACCTTGGGCAAGTTACTTAACCCCAATTGCCCTAAAAGGGGCGGCTAGGTGGCGCAGTGAGTAAGAGTGCTGGCCTCGGAGTTGGGATGACCCAAGATCGAGTCGGGCCTCAGAAAATGAGCACCCACACACAAATAATGACTAGCCGTGTAACCTTGAGCAAGTTACTTAACCCCAATTGCTTAAAAAAACAAAACAAACAAAAAAAGAATAGAGATTACTGGTTTTCTACTTTTCAGTTTTCTGAGATAAGTTGTCTGTTCTTCATCCTATTGATACTTCTGATCTCCAGTAAGTTAATCATAACTAGCATTTATATAGTAGCATAAGATTTGCAAAGAGGTTCACATATGCTTTCTCATTTGACCTTTACAACAATCTAGGGAGATAGGCAGTCTTATTATCCCTATAATTAGGATGGGAAACCTGAGGCAGACAGCGGTAACTTGTTATAGAACTCGTATGTATCTGAAGGTGGACTTGTCTTCATGTCTTCTTGACTAAAAACCCAACATTATCTAGGGGTCATCAAGAATTCCAGAGCCATCTAACTGTCTATCTGAAAAGAAGTGAATGTCTCTCTACACAGAAGAAATGGAATTTTTTCAATTTTATAAAATATTTTTGTAAGATTATGGAAGTAATAATCAATTCATTTATTAACAGCTACACTACTAGTTAATTTTCTATTTCTCTTTGTGCCTGCCTTTATCTGAAAAAGTTTCTGTCACATTGCTTTTTTGCCTTATTATTCACTCTAAAGTACACGTTCTCTATCTTTACTCTGCTAAAAAGAGTTGAACCAGTTATTAATTAATAGTAATTCCAAGTAATTTTAGGACTCTTTCCACCCAAGAAATTTTAGGACCCTTAAGCCCAAGAAAATTCCAGAAGTAGGAACCATACAAAAGGTCTTTCCAATAGAATAATGCTTTGGTGCTATGAACTATGCATACTGAAATAACATTTCTTAGGTCACTGTTGATGAACATCAAGCCACAAAGAATATTTCATTTAATTTCAAGAGACGATAATTCGGTAGATAGTGTCCACAAGACTGTTGATTTTAGGATTTTAAAGGATTCAATGAAGGAAAGCAGTAAAATGAGAAAAAATAACTTGTGGGGTGGCTAGGTGCGGCACTGCCACTGATGTCAGGAGGACCTGAGTTCAAAGCTGGACTCATACACTTAAAACACACACACACACACACACACACACACACACACACACACACACACACAAACCTAGTTATGTGACCTTGGGTGGCAAGTCACTTAACACCAACTGCCCCTCCAAAAAAGCAAAAGAAAAAAAAAAGGAGAAAATCAACTTGAAAATTAAGGTTTTAGCCAGCTTAGAAAAGTGATAGGGACTAGAACCCAATATTTATTTAAATTTACAGGGGGACCAGTGAATGAAGTGTATTCAACATTGTGTTTCTGGAATAAATACAAATGAGAATTTCCAAGTAACACAAACCATTCTAGAAAATTTCCTTCTTGCTTTGCATTGGACCTGGAGAAGCCCTCAAAGAATTTTGCACTTGTTGGAACATCTGGATTGTCTTTGGAACAAAGTAAAACCTCAAAATATTTTCCTATCTAATGAAGCACTTGAATTTCTACAATAATAGCAAATATTTTTAAATGGGCTAGAGTAATTAGAAAGTAAAAGGAATTTGAATAAAGTAAAAAAATTTCCATCACTGAAATTAAAAAATAAAAAAAGAAAATAATACTAATAATGAAATAAACTCATTTAAAGAAAATTAATTTTAAAATTATCTAAAATAATGCAATAGTTAAAATAAAATTATGCAAGATTAGAATATGAGAAAAATCTAAAAGACACAACAAAATAAGTATCAACTAGAAAGGCAAAGTGATTTATTATTAAAATTGAAATACATAAGTAAATGAAAGTGATTTTTAAAAAATGAATTAGGGGGCAGAGCCAAGATTGCAGAGTAGAAACAGCACTTCCATGGCAATCCAGTCCACACCACTTCAAAATTATGTAAAAGGGGACTCTGACCAACCTCTGGAACTCCAGAATCCACAGAACAACACAGAGAAGCTAACTTCCCACTGATTACAAACCAGCAGCCCGGCAGGGAGTGGCCAGTCCAGCACTTTGGGAGCTGAGCCTAGGACCACTTGAGTTAGAGGTTTTAGCCCCAGGGCTGCCTGACCAGCAGCCAGCTGGATTGAGCCCAGAATACCAGCAGCTGTGGCTCCAGAATTACCAATACATAGATGCCTAGGACAAAGTGAGAGGTTAGTGCCCTGTGGAATTTGGGACTGGTTGGTAGGATGTTTCAGCTTCTTGCCCTGGGGGCTAGAAGCTGCTGAGGAGGTAAGGAACAGCCACCATTTTGCAGCTTCAGTTGCAGCTTCAGCTCCTGGCCTGCAGAGATCAGTCTTGGGAGTAATCACTCTTGCTTTAACCTTCTTGGATATGGATTGCGGTCAGGGTGGAAGTCTTGCGGTGGGTGTCCAACTTGCCAGAGTGTGTGGGGACTTCAGGGAGGGCACCCAATTAATACCTCCAGCAGTAGAGAAAACCCCAGCATTTGGGACGGAAGCTCCCCTGTCTGGTGGCAGAGCCCTACTGTAGAAACAAGCACAAAAGACAAGTAATTAATTGGCAACATGCCTAGCCAAAGAAACAAAATAAACAGAAAAATTAACATTAGACTCCCACTTTGGGGGCAAACAGGATCGAAGCATGGAAGAGGAGGAGGACTTGGAGGTAAGAAATCCTGCACCAAAAGCCCCAAATGAAAATAAAAGTGGGTTACAGGCCATAGAGGACCTTAAGAAGGATTTTTAAAAAATAAGAGTAGTTTACGAAAAAATGGGAAGAAAAATGAGAAGGATGTAGGAAAAGTATGAAAAGAGAGTCAACAGCCTGACTAAGGAAAATAGCACCTTAAAAATAGACTAACTCGGGGGGCGGAGCCAAGATGGCGGAAAGGAAGCAGTAACCTCGCTGAGCTCCTCTGTCACTAAGTCCAAAAGGGTAAATCTGAGCAGATTCCAGAGTGACGAAGCCCAGTGGAAGACAGAGTGTGGCAGAATCCAGCACAGGAGGTTGCCCAGAGTGCCCGCACAGGTCGAGCGCAGAGCGCGTGGGGTCTGCACAGCTCAGACCTAAGAGCAGGCAAGCAGACTACACCAGAGAGAGAAAAAGCCCCAGCCTGCAGACTTACCAAGGACGAATCGCAGTCATCTCGCAGAGGGAACGGATCATTGGAGCCAGGTAGGAGAGTCGGGCCCCCAGTGGAGAGAGTGGCTTCTCAGGCTGCATTCAGCCCCCAGCCTGGAAATTTAGAAACTGCCTGCCTGTATGATACAGGGGCTGGAATGGCAAAGTAAATTCTAGCTGCTCCGATCCTCCCATCCCTCCTTCATGAAGCAGAAAACCCAAAGATAAGTCTCCCACCCAGATTGAAATCCCAAGTTAATGGAAATAGCCTCAGGCTTGAGAATCTCCAAGAAAGGGTGTAACTGAGTCAGCCAGGAATCTAAAGAGAAGAGAGGGAGGGG